>OY804603.1:51821040-52009040 GCA_963680895.1 Fragum sueziense | reverse complement strand
TAAACCTTAAAACACCATTCATTCTGGTCATAAACAAGCTATTGGAAAACAATATGGGTATGGATCAGACTGCGTATGCAGAGGCTGATCTGGATCCGTGTTGTTCTCTGATGCCTGTGGGGACATTTTTAGCTCCACTGGCCGAATGCCAGCGAGCTATTGTCATGGCGGTGTGTCCGCCGTGTGTGCGTGCTTCCGTCCATTATTTTTTCCTTAAAAATCTTCTCCACTCAAACCAGTGGGCAAATTTTTACCAAACTTTGCAGGAATGTTCCTTGGGTGACCTTTACTTAAATTGTTCAAAGAATTTTGATTGGTCAATTAATGTGGGCATGGCAGGGCGGGGCTTATCAGTCTTAGAGAAATCGCAAAAGAATTCTTTAAAAATCAAACATTTGGCCAATTTGGACCAAACTTGGTACAAATGTACCTTGAGTGACTCTTTACTTAATTTGTTCGTGAAATTTTGATTAGTTTATAAATGTGGGCGTGGCAGGGCGAGGCTTATCAGATTTAGAGAAATCACAAAATAATTCTTTTAAAATCTTCTCCTCTCAAACCAGTGGGCCAATTTTGACCAAACTTTGCAGGAATTCTTGGGTGACTCTTTACTTAAATTGTTTGTGAAATTTTGATTATTGTATAAATGTTGGCATGTCAAGGGTGGCTTATCAGACAAAATAATTCTTTAAATATCAATCATAGGACCGAACTTGGTAGAAATGTACCTCGGGCAATCCTTTAAGATTTCGTACGATGTTTTTTGATACAGCGATTTTGAGACCGAGATTATAAGCGAGGTGTTCCGAATGTTTCATACAAATGACGTCATCACGAAGTATGGAGCATTCGGAACTGCGCGGTTTATGAATCATTGAGCATTTGGAACAACTCAGTCAATGTTCTCCCATTTAGATTCTACAGGATTTACCGAGGGGTTCCGAAAGAAGTATAGAGCAATGGCGGCTTGCAGTGATCGTCTTAAAAAACTTCCTCAAAAGAGCGCTTTATCCTAAATCATCTTAAGAAATCTCAAGATATCTCAAGAAATCTCACTCTAAAGAACGCAGCTCAGATCTTTGCTCAGTTCGCTATTACGGTAGTATTATGCACCAGCTTTACATATATTTCCGCGAGGAATCACGTGGCATTTGAGGGGGTCAAAAGGCATCACTGTGCAGTAATGGGTTTAAGTAGAGGACGCAGAAAAACGCCAGGGTTTCGCAAGATGAGTTAAACAACACACGATAAAATTTTGTTTAGTCTTCATTTTTTATGTCCTTGTTTCGAAATATCTTTTACTAACAGTTGCTTCTAATCAGGTCTTAAGGTTTGCGAACTGAAAATGAAATGCAGAGCCAGAGGCGAAATTTGAAAAGTGCCAGTAATTCCTAATCAGTGTTACATTTCCATTCCAAATACAAATAATTTATAAGCATTTTGCTTGATTTAGAATTTTGAATTAATACGTACATGTGGAAATATTTGACAAAAATGTTCAAAATTACCTCCCTTGCATATGAAAATAGAGTAAAATAATATTTGTATTTTTTTTCTTCTTGAAGCATAATCTTGAAATCCGGCCTAGTGAATCAACTTCTGTGAAGTGTATTTACAAGTGTGTGTAATTTGATGCATTTCGTATGGCTAGAAAGTGGTGTTTTCATTCTTAGTTCGTAAACCTTAAAACACCATTCATTCTGGTCATAAACAAGCTATTGGAAAACAATATGGGTATGGATCAGACTGCGTATGCAGAGGCTGATCTGGATCCGTGTTGTTCTCTGATGCATGTGGGGACATTTTTAGCTCCACTGGCCGAATGCCAGCGAGCTATTGTCATGGCGGTGTGTCCGCCGTGTGTGCGTGCTTCCGTCCATTATTTTTTCCTTAAAAATCTTCTCCACTCAAACCAGTGGGCAAATTTTTACCAAACTTTGCAGGAATGTTCCTTGGGTGACCTTTACTTAAATTGTTCAAAGAATTTTGATTGGTCAATTAATGTGGGTATGGCAGGGCGGGGCTTATCAGTCTTAGAGAAATCGCAAAAGAATTCTTTAAAAATCAAACATTTGGCCAATTTGGACCAAACTTGGTACAAATGTACCTTGAGTGACTCTTTACTTAATTTGTTCGTGAAATTTTGATTAGTTTATAAATGTGGGCGTGGCAGGGCGAGGCTTATCAGATTTAGAGAAATCACAAAATAATTCTTTTAAAATCTTCTCCTCTCAAACCAGTGGGCCAATTTTGACCAAACTTTGCAGGAATTCTTGGGTGACTCTTTACTTAAATTGTTTGTGAAATTTTGATTATTGTATAAATGTTGGCATGTCAGGGGTGGCTTATCAAACAAAATAATTCTTTAAATATCAATCATAGGACCGAACTTGGTAGAAATGTACCTCGGGCAATCCTTTACTTTAATTGTGCGTGAAAATTTTATTTGTCCATAAATATGGGCGTGGCAGGGTAGGGCTTATCAAAATTGGAGAAATCACAAAATAATTCTTTATAAATCAACCAAGAAGTCAATGTAGACCAATTTTGGAAGTTATTTTCCTTGGGTAACCCTTTACTTAAATTGTTTGTGAAATTTCGAATGGTCTGTTAATGCCATTGTGAGCGTGACATGGCGGGACTTATCAGAATGCGAGTAATCACAAAATATTTCTTTAAAAACAACCATTGGGTCAATATAGTACAAACTTGGCAGAAATTTCCTTGGGTGGTCCTTTACTTACATTGTTAGTGAAATTTTGATAGGTCTATAAATGTTGGTGTGGCTGGGCAGGGCTTATCAGAATTAGACAAACTATGAAATAATTCTTTAAAAAATTAAATGGGCCAATTCAGACCAAACTTGGCAGGGACGTTCATTGGATGACCCTTTTCAAGATTTGCCAGCGCGAGGCTTACAAGAAATCATGAGATATTTCTTTACTTTAGCCATTGAAGCGCTTTATGCCCTCTTGGGCCTCTTTTTTCAGATCTTGGCTCATATTTATTGAAGGTATACTGCGTTGTTTTTGTACGTTAATGTGTCACGTGGCTTTCCTTCGTAGATATGTGTGTTAAGGTTTACAAACCCTAAAAAAATCACCACTTTCTAGCCATACGAGATGCATCAAATTACAGACACCTGTAAATACACACTTAAATAAGTTGATTCACCGTACCAGATTTTAAGATTATGCTTCAAAAAGAAAATAATTTACAAATAATATTTTACTCTTTATTCATATGCAACGGAGGTATTCTTTTTTTGTCAAAAACTTCCATAAGTATGCATTAATTCAAAATTCTAAACCGTTCAAAATGCTTATGTTTGTATTTGGAATGGAAATGTAACAAAGTTTAGGAATTACTGGCACTTTTCAAATTTCGCATCTGGGTCTTTGGTGCTTTTGAGGGTTTGGATACCTTAAAATATTTCCAAACTGCAACATTTTAGACTTTTCTAAATTTAAAGATGTTGCAGACGACAATTTCACGTTAAGAAATGTTTACATGTTTTGCTCTTTCTTGTGAGAACACATTGTGGGGAATAAAGAAATTGCTTGTCAAGAGCAATGCCTTCATTTTCTACATTGTTTTCCAAAGTCATTATCTTGTGGGGAGTTAGAAAGCCATTGTGTATGAATTGGTAATCAGTAAAAGTTAATGTACTTTTTGATGTACATTGATTCTTTTATTTGTATTCAAAAGTTTTTGTTTTCATTTATATGATTAATACGCATATTCGAAAAACGTTTGTAAAAGGATAAATGTTAAAGCCAATATAATCATGTATGAAGGAAAACGTCATACAGAAGTTTATAATTGATAATTGAATTAGAATATGACTTTCCTTGATCTAAATCTGATGTAGTTCGTCTTATGTTTATAGTCACGACAAAGTAAGATACGTTAACCCTTTTCCAAACGGCAAAATTTTAGGTGGTACAGTTTTAGAGCTGCTGCAGACAACAAACTTGGTGTTGATTAAAGTAGAATTTGCTAATGATACAGCACAGAAAATATTGAGACAAAAGGAGAAATTGGTGATTATCAACAATTTCTTCTTTTGTCTTTATATTTTCCCAAGTCAATTCTCTTAGATGCGTCAAAACCAGTTTCTGCGTAGGAGAGGGTTGTCCACCCCTAATGAAATTCACGCGAAGTCGGGAGTTTTTGTGCCAATTGTTTAATAATCGTCTGTATCCGAACCTATTCGGGCAACATCGTTGAATATTCGGCGGTGGAACGTTCCACCACCGATTGTTTACAGCGTAGCTCGAATAATTCCTAATTTGGATGAATTACATTCGAATTGGACTACCTTCAACTGAGGAAATGTGGATCACTCTCTTTCACAGAGGCTCTTTCATTTCGCCTCTGTTATGGGGGAGTAAGAATATGAAAAATAGTCCCATTTTTATTATTAAGAAGAATATGAAAATAGTTCCATTTTAATTAGGTATTAATACCTAAATTTGAGAGCACTTCTGTTGCAAACAGAATAATATTTTCTTTCTCTAATGTGAAACAAGCAAATTCGTTGAATTGATATCCCCCGCCGAACATATCTTCAGTGTCAATAAAGTAGCGCGGAAACGAATATAACTCTGTATGTAAATGGCTTCAACAGAACGAATATCACTCTGTATGTATATGACAGAAACAGTCAGGGGCAGTAACTCTAAATTCGGCGGTCGAACCGGGTAACCGCGACAATATGCGCATGTCCTCATTGTAGTAAAGCTTTGTGCCAAGTTTCATTGAAATCCGGTGTATAGTTTTCAAGAAATAGCGCGGAAACGAATATCACTGTATGTATATGGCTTAAACAGTCAGGGGCAATAACTCTAAATTCGGCGGTCGAACCGGGTAACCCCGACGATATGCGCATGTCCACTTTGTAGTGAATCTGTGTGCCAAGTTTCATCGTAATCCGGTCTACAGTTTTCAAGAAATAGCGCGGAAACGAATATCACTCTGTATGTATATGGCTTAAACAGTCAGGGGCAGTAACTCTGAATTCGACGGTCGAACCCGGTAACCCCGACGATATGCGCATGTCCTCATTGTAGTGAAGCTGTGAGCCAAGTTTCATTGAAATCCAGTCTATAGTTTTCAAGAAATAGCGCGGAAACGAATATCACTCTGTATATATATGGCTAAAACAGTAAGGGCCACTAACTCTAAATTCGGCGGTCGAACCGGGTAACCCAGACGATATGCGCATGTCCACTTTGTAGTGAAGCTGTGTGCCAAGTTTCATCTAAATCCGGTCTACAGTTTTCAAGAAATAGCGCGGAAACGAATATCACTCTGTATGTATATGGCTAAAACAGTCAGGGGCAGTAACTCTAAATTTGGCGGTGGAACCGGGTAACCCCGACGATATGCGCATGTCCACTTTGTAGTGAAGCTGTGTGCCAAGTTTCATCGAAATCCGGTCTATAGTTTTCAAGAAATAGCGCGGAAACGAATATCACTCTGTATGTATATGGCTTAAACAGTCAGGGGCAGTAACTCTGAATTCGACGGTCGAACCGGGTAACCCCGACGATATGCGCATGTCCTCATTGTAGTAAAGCTGTGTGCTAAGTTTCATCGAAATCCGGTCTATAGGTTCCAAGAAATAGCGCGGAAACGAATATCACTGTATGTATATGGCTAAAACAGTCAGGGGCAGTAACTCTAAATTCGGCGGTCGAACCGGGTAACCCCGACGATATGCGCATGTCCACTTTGTAGTGAAACTGTGTGCCAAGTTTCATCGAAATCCGGTCTACAGTTTTCAAGAAATAGCGCGGAAACGAATATCACTCTGTATGTATATGGCTTAAACAGTCAGGGGCAGTAACTCTGAATTCAATAGTCGAACCGGGTAACCCCGACGATATGCGCATGTCCTCTTTGTAGTGAAGCTGTGTGCCAAGTTTCATCGAAATCCGGTCTATAGTTTCCAAGAAATAGCGCGGAAACGAATGTCGGACGGACGGACGGACGGACGGACGGAAGGACGGACGGACATGGCAAAAACAATATCCCCCCGAATTTTTTTTTCGGCGGGGTATAATAAAACAGTTACAAAGTAACTAAAGACGTTATCCTTCGGTAAACCACGATTCGTGGACTCTAGACGGGGTAGCCCCTTGCAGACATGATATGTGAAGAGTAACGAACGATCACTCTGCGGGAAAAATACAGCAAGATCAGTCCTGTATGACCAGGATCGTAACATTTCTCTTTCATCAATTTTCGTTTATAAATCCTTCCGTTAACAAATCATTGTTTTCACCAACCTTCAGGGGTTTATAACATTTAGAATATGGTCCAATTTTCTAATAGGCCTGTCCCACCTAACCGAACATTCGTAGCGAATTTATACCGAATGTCAAGTGCGAAATTCGCAGTGTTCGTTGTCGTTTAATTCGGTGAACTTTGGTTTTCAACGATTTTGTACCGAACATGCATCGAACACGTAACGAACTTGTAGCGGCTGTGCCGAACAGTCAACGATGTTTCTCCGAAATATACCCAATTCGTTCCCAAACATCAACGAACCCCTACCGTTTGTGTAACGAATATAACGTCATATTCAGAATGGCATCGTGAGGATCGGTGTGTTTCGTTAGTGGTTCGTTTGCCTTTCCGGTCAGATCGGTATATAAACGCACCTTCATCGGAATACAAACGCTAGTCATTCGGGTGCGATCCTGACGAATATACCGACCAGGAATTCGTCGGCGAATTATTACCGACACCAAAACGAAAGCAGCGAATGTCAGACGCGCGCCTACCGATCCCTCTGCGAACCATTACCGAACTCATTCCGAAAAATTTGATCGCTGCATTCGTCGAAAAATTTTGTGCATGATCCAAAATTTTATAGGCCTGTCCCACCTAACCGAATGTTTACACCGAATGCGTACCGAACTTAATTCGGTGTATTCGTTAAAGGTTCGTTCCACAAACGGTTTGTGTTCGGCATGTTTACGGTGCCATTCGGTGCTTTTCGTCGACATTACGCGGTGTTCGCAGACGCCTAAAATGGTTTTGAGCATGCACAAAATTTTTCAACGAATGCAGCGAATCAAAATTTCGGAATGAGTTCGGTAATCGTTCGCAGAGGGATCTGTAGGCGCGCGTCTGGCATTCGTTACTTTCGTTTTGGTGTCGGTAATAATTCGCAGACGAATTCCTGTTCGGTATGTTCGTTATGATCTCACCGAAGGACTAGCGTTTGCACTCCGATGAAGGTGCGTTTATTTACCGATCTGACCGAAAAGGTTAAACGGACTGCTAACGAAACACACCGATACTGACGATGCCAAACCGAATATGACGTTATATTCGTTACTCAAACGGTAGGGGTTCGTTGATATTTGGAACGAATTGGGGGTATATTTCGGAGAAACAACGTTGGCTGACCGACACATTCGCTACAAGTTCGTTACGTGTTCGGTGTATGGTCGGTACACAATCGTTGAAAACCAAAGTTCACCGAATAAAATGACAACGAACACTGCGAATTTCGCACTTGACATTCGGTATGAATTCGCTGCCAATGTTCGGTAAGGTGGGACAGGCCTATTAGGTGGGACAGGCCTATAATAACTAATAACTAATTCCGAAATTTTTATTCGCTGTATTCGTTGAAAAATTTTATGCATGCTCAAAAACGTTCTTGGGCGTCTGCGAACACCGCGGAATGTCGACGAAAGGCACCGTTCAAGCACCGTAAATATACCGAACATAAACCGTTTGTGGAACGAACCTTTAACGAATATACCGAATTAAGTTCGGAACGCATTCGGTGGGACAGGGCTTTTATCCCATTACCAAACGACAAAATTTTTGGGTAGCCCAATTTGAAAAAAGTTGCAGACGACATTTCAATGTGAAGAAATTTCGAAATTTTATAGCTTTTTAGGTAGAAAACATTGTGGGAAATGAAGAAATTGCTTGTCACAAGCAATTTCTTCATTTTACACAATGTTTTCCAAAGCCATTATATTGTGGGGAGTCAAAAGGAGTCACTGTGTGGTAATGGGTTAAGTAAAGACTGGCGTAGTTCAATAAAACAAATAAGAAATGCAACGTTTTCATTGGTTATTTACCTATCCGGAAAGATGCCATCGATTTATTCTAGCGCAACACACTCACAATTTTGTTCATAATGACGTCAGCATTTTCTGCTTTTCCTTTAATCTATGATAAATCTATGAGAAACATTGTAGACTTTTGACATTGTTCTACGTAAAGTATCACCATTTATTGAAAAAGTTTTGTCACTTTCTATCACTTGATAATCGGAATAGTTGTCCTCCAACAACTCTTCTATATTTTCATCCAAATTAACTGCACATTGACGCTTATTGACTCTCCAACAAGCTAGGCTTGGTAAAACATTTTGAAAAATGAAGAATTGCTTGTGACAAGCAATTTCTTCATTTTGCCACAATGTTTTCTTTACCAAATGGAATGATTATTGAATTTTCATCAACTTGTTATTGTCGTCTGCAACATCTTTGAAATTGGAGCAGCCTAAAATTTTGTCGGCAGGTAATGGGATAAGTCATGTTTTATTACGTCGCGACACGAGCAATTTGGTATAAATTGAAGCCATCTATGACAAGTCATCTGTTACCAATTTTGCGTAACTTCGGCAGCAGGAAAATGCTGTCATTTTTCTTGATAACGACTTTGTTGAGTTTTCGCGCAAACTGTGAAGTTGTTAACGACGAACACTTCACAAAATGCAGTGAATATTTCTACCAAGGCAAACCACCTTCAGGCTTACCCAAAGACAACGCTGTAGAGATATGTCAGCGATATAATAACAGATACCACTATGCTACACTGTACAACACTAACCACAGGATACCGCTCTACTCAGCTTATAAACTCGATTCTGACAAGTGTTTAAGAAACCAGTCGGACAGACGTAACGTTTGGTTTGTCGAACCACAGGTAACTGTTTCTTTCTTTATTTTATAAACGCTTTCTAAAACAACGTTTTGTCGTCTTCAACAGAGAAAGTAATGAACGCATGAAGGGAAAAGAATTTTCTTCTTTTCGCGAAAAGCTTTCCAATCTTTTCGTATCATTGTTTTTGGCCTCAGTACAGGAATCTTCCTAACATGAACCTTTCAAATTCCTTAAAGTGAAATTTCACGATTTTTTTTCATAAATTTTACTTTTATTTCTATCTGAAAGAGCATGTTTTCTTATGAGCATTCTGAAAATTTCAAGACAAATTATTGCACCGTTTCAGATAACTATTGAATGTTTTAATGTATACTTTTTTTTATAAGATTCCTTGACAAAAATTGATCCGATGAAAAACATGACCACTGTGGGCGGTGCTTATTTTTATGCCCCCGTATCGAAAGATCGGGTGCATATTGTTTTACTCGTGTCCGTATGTCCGTCCGTCTGTCTGTCCGTATGTCCGAAAACTTAACATTTGCCTTTTCTCCAAAAGTATTTGACATACAAAACTTCGATTTGGTATGCAACTTCCTTTCAATGATATCTATCTGTTTCACGCAATTTGACCTTCCTGAAGGTCATCCGTTAACATTTATCAACCCCTTACTCTACGAAAACTTAACATTTTACAAAAATGGCCATTTAGGGGGCATTTATGTTTCGCCAACACAGCTTGTTCGGTAAAGGAAACATAATGTAATTTAGAAAAAAATAAAAAAAAAAGTTTCTCTTCCAAACTTACTCATTGGATTTTAATGTAATTTGGCATGAATGTTCATTGTATCATTCTCTATTGCATTCTTTGAAAACAAAAAACAACATCGATCAGATGAAAAGCATGGCCACTATGGGCGGGCTTTAAGAAAGCTTTTAAAACATTTCTCCTTCATAACCGTTTATTTGATTTCATAGTGGTGTAACATGAATTTTCTTTGGATATACGTCTATCGTATTCATTGAAGAATTTCTTAGTCTATCTAAAAGCCTTAAAGAGACGTACACTCGTTCTCAGAATAGGACGTCGATTCCAATTTGCAAATTGAGCAAAAATGAACTTCTTCAAAACCGTTGTTTTACTTTTTAATTCCGTAGAACAAACATTTATGAACAACAATGCGAAATATCAGAACTCAAATACAATGATTTTTATTTTTTGCAATACTATTTCTTATTTCAGGTAAAAATGAAGTGTAATCTGCGTTATGAGTAAATAATTGAAAATATTTTACGGATTATTTTACATTTTACTATAAGAAATGATTTTATCATATTTCTTGATATTCTAACTGAAAGGGTTTGTTATTTTTTAACTCTTAATTCCCGTTCTCAGTCTTTAAATAGTCATTTTGATAGTTCTGTCGACGGTGAAAATACCCATTCTTTCAAAACAAAAATAAAAGAAGATAAAAAATTATAAAGTTGTCGATCTACAACTGTAATCCTGTAATAAATGTAATTTACTATTTAAACAGATATGAAAAGTATCTATTATTTGAGATTGTTTGCGAAATTTTACTTTCAAAATTGCCTGTCCTCTTCATAACGTAGATTAAATCACGACATAGAGTAGATTACATCAAATTAAAAATTACTTATTTGAGCTTAACAGACCGTAGGGTGCCAAGGAAAAGGCTATAAATATGCTAAAAATATCTGGGAAGAAGTTTTCAGACATTTATGAATGTAAAATCGTCTAAGGGAAACTATATTTACCGTATACAGTAACAAGAACAGTAAAAACTTTAAAATCATAGACTGAAATTTTCCACGATAGTGTTTTAACTTTCACAATTCTTTTCTTAATATCAAAACCTTTTATTAAATAGGTATAATTATTTTTGAAAAAAGTTCCTTGTAAATTTTCGAAACAAATTTAGATGTGCACAAGCGAAAAGAAAGGGTATCATACACAAAGAATAATACCCCTTTCCTCCGAAATCCTGGTTCTGATCACCCTCTAGAATGGAAAGCAAGAAATAAATAACGGAAAAGAAAAAACCAATAGTCAGCATTTTCTCCTTTTCCTGAAAAGTTTCTATGTTATGAATAGCACACTGTCTGTTTTGAGTAACATTTGTTTCACCTTCAAATTTGGGTTTAGATTTAGACCAGTCTAAAATTTCCCTTTGTTATCCATATTCAGAATGCGTATGTTATATGATTTAATATTATTTTGATGAATATAATAATTATAAAGGCTCTGTGATGCAAAAGACAATTTTGCGCGGATCTTTATTTTTGTAATGAATATTGTTTTCAAAAAATAAAAAAAATGAAAGAAAGAAACGAACGCATCCATATTAATGTACACATTGAGGCAGAACATTTGAGTGTTTTAATTTAGTTTGTTAATGCACTCTCCAAGAATGGTGTATCTGCAACAACCTCGACACATGGCACATTGTGGAATGATTCTGCGTACAATGCCATCAAGCTTAACCAGCTGGTCAACAGGGACAAATTCTCAAACAGTAAACACTCAGCCTTGCAATTCAAACGATTCTGTTGATGGCAAAGTGGGTGTGGATATTGAATGAATTTATGTGAAATATAGCTTAGAAAATAATTATTCAAAGAGAGAGAAAAGAACTGAATAGCAGCATTTGTTGTCTTTTGTTTAAGTATTTTCTCAAACCGTTTCGTTCAAGGGCATTAAAACAGTGAACAATAAGTAACAATTAATGTTACCTGTGCGATGTGACACTTTTAAAACGTAAAATTTGATTTGTAATCTACGTTTTCTACTTTGGTAATCTACGTTAAGATGTCGAGTTTAATTACTTTGATTCCACGGGGAAAATCCATATGTTAGCGAGTAGATTTAGAAATTCGACATCTAAAGCCCATGATAACATAGGTTAAAATGCTATGATATCTTAAAGATATACTGGTAGACGTTTAGAGCAGATATATATCCATTTTTGAAAGCTACGTTATCGCCTTTTTGCACAACAAGTCAATTCAATCTTTTGAGTCAAATTACAATTAAAACGTGTCAGACAATTATTGTGCTTTTAAATTTGAAAACAATCCACATTTCTGTAAGAGTTACATTTAGGTTTCTGTAATAATGGACTATAAACATTAGAGGGTAAGTCAAGAATTCTAAACATGAATTCAAAGTTTTTGTTAATAAGTATGCTTTAATCAGGTATGTTGTCACAATTTGGAACACAACTTATACAGTTTTTGTATCAATATATCCTTCATAGTATGAAAATTAATAAAACCGTACAGAAATTGTGGAAATTCTTTAAAAACATGTAACTTACTTCGAATTCTGCCACCCGTCACAGACTTCTAATGACACTCCACGATACTGACATGTTGAGCAATGAAACAAGGAACATGATTTTTTCAGACTCTGTATGTATGTACTACAGTTTAACAACCAATAAACCTCTCTATCGGGCTCAAAACAGCGAATTTCGTGTTTTTCACTAACGTAGCTTACATAACGTAAATTACTGCATAGGAAACTTTTCTCGATTGACAATTCGGAAAAGATATGAAAGAATAATTTATTACCCCTATTTCCTCCTCAAATTGGATCCTACTTCCTACTATATTTTTTATTTTTCTATTTCTTCTAGTATGGGGAAAATGTCACTAACGTAAATTACAAGCTTAAAACAACGGTCGTACCTTGGTTGCATTATTGCGTTTTTAAACAAAACATGGAACACATGCGTGGCTATATTGCAGTCTGATTATTCAAATGCTTGTTTAAGATGTTAATTTCGTTGATAATCGTTGTTTAAAAAGAGTTCTTGAATTATTTATTATTTTTTTAAATGATGCTTAACGTAGATTACCTAAATTCGGGGACAAAATATTATTGAGGATATTTATTTCTTTTTACCTCAATTAGTGAAATATTGCTTATTTTTACGTTGGCACATAACCATTTATCAGTTTCGAAAATATCTTTTTTGTATTGCATTTTGCCAACTTGCCCATAAAAGCTTCAAATCATCAACGAACAGCGCGGGGACAGGCGAAAAATCGACCCCTTGGTATAAATATGGATTGCCAAAATCCATACAGTTGTATACTATGATGAGTTTTACCCATTTTTTATTTGTACTATAAATGGTATTGAAGGTATGCAAACTTATTTTGAACTACTGATGATTTTCTATTTTTTATAAATATTTTTATAGCGAAGACAGCCTTTTTCAGAAATCGACGTCCTATTCTGAGAACGAGTGGTAACATTCCAATTTCATTGTTTTAAGTATGTCTTGATGCAAAGATTGGTTATTCTAATGCGTAGAAATGCTGTCATTTGTGTGTGTGTGTGTGTGTGTGTGTGTGTGTGTGTGTATACCTATCAATTAGAGGACGCAGACTTGAACGCACACCTACAATTAGAGGACTGCGGTACAATTGGAGGACTTGCACACGGGTCCTCAAAATGTTTTCATTGTATTCAACTGATTTTGATATACTATTATAGAAAATTGAAAAATAATCGAGTCCTCATTTTAACGTGAAAAAGTAGTCTTGACGCACAAAACATGCACATTTTGCTCTTGTCACGTGACTTGAGAGTGTGCTTGTTAGGTCCTCGTAATGACGGACATAAAAGGTATTGTGCAAAATATGCAAATTAGGGTCCTCATAAATAAGTTATCCAGAACTAAAACTCTTAAGAGTTTTGAAATTTTGCATAAAGTAATGCTCGCAAGAGTTCTAGCTTCTTTATCGACACGTTTTCGTTTGTTTGGTGTTTTAAGCCAATTTTTACAAAACTACTTTTCAGTTATATCACGGCGATAGATCACTTATTCGTGTTTCCTGTCTACTAGCACTAGGCTAGGCTCTGAATATAGCATTGATAGTAATTGACTAGTTTTCTAAACTATACCGTGGCATATCATAACCATTCATTGGTGTGTCTTATTCTTGTTTCACTTTTAAGAAAAGTCAGGTTTAAATAAGCCGTCTCTTGTCCCTAGACATTAACCGTTTTTTGTATACAGATCAAACTAAGGACCCAGACTAGAATGCACACCAACGATCAGAGGACTGTGGTACAATTGGAGGACTTGCACACGGGTCCTGAAATGTTTTCTTTGTATTCAACTGATTTTGATATGCTAAATCGAAAATTAAACCATTTGACGGAAATTAAATATAAAGGAGCTATTGCAAGCATCGTGGGAAAAACCATTGCTTGCCAGTTATAGCTTCTTTATCGACATGCTTTTGTTTAATTACAACAAATATTCCGCGGAAACCATACACAACATTCTTTCCAAGTGTACCCATCCATGCGATCATGGTATATCTTCACCGGCACTACGTTCTTTCCAAGATACTCACTGTTTTTATCGCTTACAAAGTCCATTTAAGACGAATGAACCGGGTCACAGTGACTTTCAGCAGGCGTCAAAAAGAAAGTTGGCCGAGCCAGGATTCGAACCAGTTCCAAACTGGGACCGCTTGCATGGAAATTACTACCCACCGAGCTATTGAGACTGTATAAGTACTGAAACTCAGATAAGCAACATCTGAATTGACGCAAAATCGCGAATAAACCGAACCGAAAAATCATAACTTAAAACTGCCTAAACATCACAATGTCGTCTAAAAGAGCAGATGACCGTATTAAGCCTATGTAAACACTGTGAAAAGGGAAACCATTGCTGTAGCAGATTTATTGGTGTGTCATATTCTTGTTTCACTTTAAAGAAAGTAAGGTTTAAAAGAAATATGTCTTTTGCCCCCAGATATTAACCGTGTTTGTATAGGGATCAAACTGAGGTCCCAGACTTGAACGCACACCAACGATTAGAGGACTGCGGAACAATTAGAGGACTTGCACGCGTTGAGGTCATACTTGATAAAGTGGATTCCTAATAATTTTTGGTAGGTTTTCTTTTCAATACTTGAGAGAAAAGAGCAAAACAGTCGGTGTTATTGCAAAAACTGGTAACTCCAGCTTAATTATATAGCTGGAGTAACGAGGTTTTGCTATAACATAAATGCAATTAGAGGACTTGCACACGTTGAGATTATACTTGATAAAGTGGATTCCTAATAATTTTTGGTGGGTTTTCTTTTCAATCCTTGAGAGAAAAGAGGAAAACAGTCGGTGTTATTGCAAAACCTCGTAACTCCAGCTTAATTATTTAGCTGGAGTAACGAGGTTTTGCTATAACATAAATGCAATGCCTTTTCCCTTTGGGGTTTTTAAGCAAACATTCTTCAGGGACGTCAAAACCGGTCTTGTTTGTGAAAGTGTTATTTTAGCATGAGAATTATCAATAATACAAACGAAATCGCGGATATTAAATCAGTTAATTTAGGGTAAAAACAATAAAATAAGATAAAAGTCCCCAAATCCGCTACCCATTGAGCTACTGAGACTGCATAAGTACTGAAACTCAGATAAGCAACCTCTGAATCGATGCGAAATCGCGAATAGACCGAACCGAAAGCGGAAAAATCATAACTAAAAACTGCCGAAACATCACAATATCATCTAAAAGAGCAGGAGACGGTAATTAGCCTTCATAAACACTGTCAAAAGGGAAACCATTGCTGTGGCAGTTTCACTGGTGTGTCTTATTCTTGTTTCACTTTTAAGAATAGTAAGGTTTTAAAAAAATCTTTCTCTTGCCCCCAGATATCAATCGTGTTTGTATAGGGATCAAACTGAGGACGCAGGCTTGAACGCACACATACGATTAGAGGACTGCGGTACAATTAGAGGACTTGCACACGTTGAGATTATACTTGATAAAGTGGATTCCTAATAATTTTTGGTGGGTTTTCTTTTCAATCCTTGAGAGAAAAGAGGAAAACAGTCGGTGTTATTGCAAAACCTCATAACTCCAGCTTAATTATTTAGCTGGAGTAACGAGGTTTTGCTATAACATAAATGCAAAGCCTTTTCCCTTTGGGGTTTTTAAGCAAACATTCTTCAGGGACGTCAAAACCGGTCTTGTTTGAGAAAGTGTCGCTACCCACTGAGCTATTGAGACTGCATAAGTACTGAAACTCAGATAAGCAACCTCTGAATCGATGCGAAATCGCGAATAAACCGAGCCAAAAGCGGAAAAATCATAACTCAAAACTGCCTTAACATAAAAATGTCATCAAAAAGAGCAGCAGACCGTAATTAGCCTATGTAAACACTGTGAAAAAAGAAACTATTGCTGTAGCAGTTTCATTGGTGTGTCATATTCTTGTTTCACTTTTAAGAAAAGTAAGGTTTTTAAAAATCCGTCTCTTGCCCCCAGATATTAACCGTGTTTGTATAGGGATCAAACTGAGGACCCAGGCTTGAACGCACACCGTCGATTAGAGGACTGTGGTACAATTAGAGGACTTGCACACGTTGAGATTGTCCTAACATGACGCCACTGTATTCTTAATAAGGTGGATTCCTAATACATTTGTAATTATATAATTTTTGACGAGTTTTCTTTTCAATCCTTGAGAGAAAAGAGGAAAACAGTCGGTGTTATTGCTAAACCTCTTAACTCCAGCTTAATTATATAGCTGGAGTTACGAGGTTTTGCTATAACATCATCGCAATGCATTTTCCCTTTGGGGTTTTTAAGCAAACATTCTTCAGGGACGTCAAAACCGGTCTTGTTTGTGAAAGTGTTATTTTAGCATGAGAATTATTAATAATACAAACGAAATCGTAGATATTAAATCAGTTAATTTAGGATAAAAACAATAAAATAAGATAAAAGTCCCCAAATCCGTGCGAGTTTATAAGGCGTATCTTTTTTTCGATAGACACAATTAATCAAATATAAATTTATAACATATAGCAAATGGTGACAGGCTACTCAGTCGTAAAATATATTGATTGTATCAAAGTTGAAGGTTTAACCCATTACCAAACGACAGTAGCCTATTAGACTGGTCTAACCTCTAAGATGTTGCAGACGACAACTCTTTTTGAATGTCATTTTACATTTATTGATAATTTGAGGTAGAAAACAATGTGGGAAATGAAGAAATTGTTTGTCATAAGCAATTTCTTCATTTTCCACAATGTTTTCAAAAGTTTTTATCATGTAGGGTATCAAAGACGTCAATGTTGTGTACTGTTGAAATGGGTAAGGGTGCTTCAAGAATAATTTTGAAGACTTTGATCGCGATTTTGTTCCCAAACAAATATTGAGCTATATTTCTTATACAGCTGAGAACATCGTGAAATTGACAACCTGAATGTTTTGGGAATGTTAAATTTATACATTTTCTCGTATGTTGATTTTTAATTTATTTTTCGAGACGACCACAACCGAAAAACCCGGTTATTTTACCCATATCGCGATTACAAACAAATCGAATCAAGAACTAATAATATTGATGGGAAATTAAGGACATACTTTTCATTCAAAATTCATTTTGAATTTGAACATTATCTGACTATTATTAAGAATTTTGAGAAACGGAGGTCATTAACCAAATTCCGTATCAGCTCTCATAGGCTGAAAATAGAAAGAGGTAGATTTTTAAAACCTCCTATTCCCGTTGAAAATAGGGTATGTGATAATTGTCCTTTTGAAATAGAAGATGAATATCACCTTTTAATTCGGTGCCCTAAGTATACCCATGTTCGAAATAATTTGTTTGATGTTGTGCAGAAACATTGTAGCAACTTTTATTTGTTAAAAGATAAGCATAAATTTGATTGGCTTATGTCTAACACTGATTATCATGTTATAACTGAACTATCAAATTTTGTGCATGAATCATTATCCTTACATGCATCCTAATGTAACCCACCCTACACTTTGATGCTTTTTTTAAACCCATTCCCAAACATAGAAGCCTCTTGACCCCCTTCGAGATACAGGCTTTGGAGACCATTGTGGAAAATGAGGAGATTGTTTGTGACGGACAATCTCTGCATTTCCCACAAGGTTTTCTACTCACAAAGACCAATAAATATAGTCATTCACTTGAAATTGTTGTCTGCATCATCTTTGAATTTATATAGTCATATTCACTTGAAATTGTCGTCTGCATCTTCTTTGAATTTGGAACAGTATAAATTTTTGCTGTTTGGTAATGGGCTAACACACAACAAGATAAAGGGTTTGAAGACTTTGGGAGGGTGAGGAGGTTGTTTCTAAGAACTATTTTCCTCATTTCCCCAATGTCTTCTGTCAGTAAAGACTTGATACATTGTAAAATTTTGTTAATCAGTTTTGCATCTTAAATATAGACATGTCCAAAATTGAGCTGCTGGTAGGTGGGTTACCAACTGGTTTCAACTTGATACTTGACTTATAGTTTGTTATACATGTATGCTGAAATATCACAGTATTGTTAAGATGTATAGATATTGTATTCCGTAATATGTACGGATATGTTTTTCTCTTTTTTCGCCCTTTCCCTTACAAGACCTGGCTTTGACGTCCCTCATGAAAGGCTTTGGACGGTGTTGAGACGGAGGAAGGGGACGCTGATAATCAGCATCTTCTCCTTTTGTCTCAATATTTCCGGACCTATTTTTTACACAGTTTCTACCTTAACCTACATTCATTTGTCTCATACAGCAGCTTTAAAAATTCGAACATACTAAAATTTTGTCTTTTGGGATAGGGCTATCATCTTTCTCTATAATCACACATAATCATTGTATGGGGATTGTCCCCTATGATTGTTTGTCCTTAGTGGACCCTTGATTGGAATAAAGCTATTGTCATTGTCATTGTCATTGTCAAACAACATGGCGTCGAAAATGTGTTTTTTCACTTTGACAAGTCGTTTTCGCCTCGAAAGGACAATAAAAAGCATGAATTATGACAAATCAATTTGTCAGATTGGCATGGCAGATGACGATGCCCGATGTAACATCCCACTGGATTCGTAAGAGAGGTGTCAAACCTTTGCTTCGACAGTTAAAAAGGTGAATTTTACTTTCTACAACCATTTCCCAAACAAGACGGGTACCGAAACAAGACCGGGTTTGATATCCTTGATAGAAGATGATAAATTTAAAAGCATTGGGACATAACACTGACGTAGGAAGGGGGGCAGGACCCGCAATAATTTAGAAGTGGGCCGACATATCCCATAGCCTTCCCAATAATACACACTGGCGTAGGGAGAGGGGGGCGTCCCCCCATTTATTTAGAAGGGGGGCTTACATATCCCTTGACCCCAATAATTAACCCATATTTTCCTTCAAGAAAGGTGCAGGTATAAAATGCTGTCTGAAAGTGCCCAGATAGCAGGAAATGGCTTTTTAGAATTCAAAATTTTCTGGGGGGGCAAGACCCCAGACCCCCTAGCAACGCTACCGTCGGTCGGGTTCCATTCACTTAAACATTTGCCCCCCCCCCCAATATTATAAACCCTATGCCTATGTACACTGGTAGCATTGCCCCCCCCCCCACCAACATAATTATTATCTTTTTTTGGCCTGGATATTTTCTGCACATTGATATAATCAGGCTACAGAGGTTGGTTCGTTCGAACCCTCCCGGATCCGCTACTGCATGAAGAATTACTTGTTATGTACATTGATTCTTGGTAGAAGACATCGTGAGTAATGAAATATGCCGCAGTTTGCTTCATTTTTCATTTTGATTTCTTAACCCTTATTCTCATGGGGGCGGCAAGTTGTACTGTGAAACCGGTCCCATATCCGTAAAACCGGACCCAATGCCGATTTTCCATCGGTAAAACTGGCCCCCAAAAGAGGCCCCAAAATATCAATGATTTATGTAATCGGTGATGATATTAAAAGAAAAAGAACATCTATAAATAATCGATACCATATTGTTCTTTGTTTGTTTAATTATTTTGATTTGTTGTTGTTCAATATTTAGAGTGCCCGACCACGAATTAGTATCCCATTAACAAACAGCAAAAATTTAGATGTGTCCATATTCAAAGTAGTCCTATTTATAAGGCCTCACACATTTTTTGAAAAATCTTTTCTGTGTATGTCGGGACTTATCAAATTTGCCATTTTTTCTATAGCACCTTTCTATTGCGGTCTATTAATGCACATGTTTAACCCTTTCCCAAACAAGACCTGGTTTTGACGTCCCTGATAGAAAAGGCTTGGGAAAACATTGAAACAAAAGAAGAAACTGCTGGTAACCAGCAGTTTCTCCTTTTGTCTCAATATTTTCTGTGCTATAATATTTTACACAAATCTTATCTTTAATAACATCTATTTTGTCATTTGTGGCAGTTTTTGAAGTGGATCACCCTAGAATTTTGTCGTTTGGGAAAGGGTTAACCGAGGGAAATTTCATCAGACATGCCTGACGGTCCGACGGTCTTTGCTATTCCTGGGATAAGTTCATTGTCAGAGAATAAACTTAAATATGGTGAACATTATTTTCAGACATGGAGAAACTTGCATTGGTGTTATTCGAAAGAAAGAAACTTGGAGACTATGAATGCTTGAAACAGAGCTAAAGAGACGTGTCTATTTTTCCTTTGGAATGTCAAGTTCAAATGTGAAGTTCTGAAATATTCAGGTAGGTTTCTTGTGATTTCCTTGCATTTGATTTGTAAATTTTTTTGCTGTGCATGAGAAATGATAGATGCATGACCTTATTAGATGTGTGTAAGTGGGTTTGCACGTCTTAAGTATTGGTCAGGCAATATCTCATTTTAACCCTTTACCAGGGTGTCCAAAAACCTCCAAATGTTTTTTTTACCCCCAAAATGAATTTTGTACCCCCAGTTTTTGCAAGCAGGATTCTTTGTCTCTACTAGAGGGGGTACTTGTAAGCATGCTGTAAAAGTATGGTTTGTTCCCCCAGATTTGAGAGTCGGAGGAAACCCTGTTTACTGCACATACTGATGCCTTTTGACTCCCTAACGAGAAAAGGCTTAGAAAAACATTGTGAAAAATGAAGAAATAATCAAATTGCTTGTCATGTACAGGCAATTTCTTCATTTTCCACTATCTTTTCTAATCCAAAATAGAAACTTTTCTTAAACTTCATCAATTTGAAATTGTCATCTACAAAATAATTCAAATAAAATTTTCAGTCCAAAATTTTAGTGAAAATGGGACAGGCTAACCCATTACCAAACGGCAACATTTTTGACTCGTCCAAATTCAAAGATTTTGCAGGCAATTTAAT
This sequence comes from Fragum sueziense, assembly GCA_963680895.1. Taxonomy (NCBI): domain Eukaryota; kingdom Metazoa; phylum Mollusca; class Bivalvia; order Cardiida; family Cardiidae; genus Fragum; species Fragum sueziense. The sequence continues at coordinate 51,987,966 of OY804603.1, read as the reverse complement.
GTGAATAAAAATCCAATTTTTGTGGTCTTTTTGTGTGGAAAACATTGTGGTAAATGAAGAAATTGCTTGTGACAAGCAATTTCTTCATTTTCCACAATGTTTTTCCAAACCATTATCTTGTAAGGAGTCAAAAGGAGTCACTGTGTGGTAATGGGTTAAGGCAATTTACCAGTAATACCTCTAATGAGATTCATGCGATGTCAGAATAATTTCTAAGGCAATGTCATGAACATTTGACGGTAGAACATTCCTTCAAAGAATGTTTACCTAATTTGCCAAAATATGTTCGGATACATGTATAAGAAATGTTTATGAAGTGGCACGAAAAATTCTGAAATCCTATGAATTTCCTTAGAGGTGGACTATGTTAACCCATTATCACACAATGATGCTTTTAGATTCCTCTCAAGAAAAATGGCTGAGAAAACAGATTGTAAATGAAGAAATTGCTTGTGACTTGTTGTGCAATTTCTTCATTTCCCACAATGTTTTCACCCTGAAAGACCAAAATTTATAAAATTTCACAGATTTGAAATGTGTCATCTGCGTCATCTTTGAATTTGGACACATCTAAATTTTGTACTTTGGTAATGGGTTCGTAAATTTTATACAATTTTCATTACATACTTGCTAACACAGAAAATATTAGGGAAAAAAGAATAAAATTTATGCTGATTAAGCCTTCAATCTTTTCTTGATGGCAGAAGCTTTCAAATTGGACCACCCTTAACTCATACAGACTTATGTAACTTTATTCAGAATTGCTGTCTTTATCTCTCAAAAATTTGCATGGATATTATACCTTAACCCTTTCCCACACAAAACCTGGTTTTGACATCCATAGTAGATAAGGCTTGGGAAAACATTGAAACAAAAGAAGAAACTGCTGATAATCAGCAGTTTCTCCTTTAGTCTCAATATTTTCTGTGCATTATTTCACACAAATACTACATTTATCATCATTTATTTTGTCGTGTAAAACAGCTTTCAAATTGGACCTGTCCAAGATTTTGTTGTTTGGGAAAGGGTTAATGTAGAATACCCGTAATGTGGCCATTTTGAGATAACTAAAACATCAGATGTTTTCGAGTGGCGTCGGTGCATATGATATCTGAACTTATTCGGGCGCGGTCGTAAACATTGGGTGGTGGAAAGTTCCACCGCTGAATGTTTTCGACTGCGCCCGAATAATTCAGACGTCACGCAAATCTCATTACGGATATACTACATTCAGAAAATGAAATTAGCAATTGAATTATGCCCAATTCATGATTTGATACTGCTGTAAATACATATTTACAAAATAGCCAAATAATTGTATTATTTTACTTTCAGACTAAAGACCAGTCTTGCAGAACATTTTTAAAGTTCACCGTACTTGGCCTGGCAAGATGGATGGCAGATAATGCAATGAATATATTTCATCCACAAGCTCTTATGGGGAGAAACGACTTTAAAAAGCAGGGAAAGCAAACGCATTCCCCAAACGAGACATCATGCAATTGAGCATGTTTCTGCAAACAAGTTTTGTGCCAGGGATGAATACATGCATTTAGAACATGTAGACCATTGTTCCCTTTACAGACAGATCATTACCTTACAAGTGTTTAATGAGTGCACAAATAAGTGTAGATGCCTCAGAAACAAGGGCGGATCTAGAGGGAGTGTGGGTTGGAATCCAGACGTCCATGGCATTGGCCTAAAATAAAATTTTGACTACGATGTTAGTTTAACTTTGCATATTAACCCATTCCCACACATTGACGCCTTTTGACACCCTTTTAGATAATGACTTTGGAAAACATTGTGGAAACTGAAGAAATTGCTTGTGACAAGCAATTTCTTCATTTCCCACAATGTTTTCTACGTAAATAGACCAAAAAATATTAAATTTCATTCACTTGAAATTGTCGTCTGCAACATCTTTGAATTTGGACCAGCCTAAATTTTTGCCGTCTGGTAATGGGTTAACACTTTTTAAAGCCATCATTTAGGCTTTGATCCCAACATCCCCCCCCCCCGAATTAACCTGGATCTGTTCTTGAGAAAGACATTTGGAAATCTTTTTAGAGAAAAGAAGTAAATGCTGATAACAAACATTTTCTTCCTTCCTGTCAATGGTTTTTCTTGCAGTTTTATAAGTTGTGTTTTTACTAGTTAAAGGGGCACATGCTAGGTTCTTCAGGGATAAGAGCAACATGGGGACAGTAAGAGTTTGCATTCTTGTGTGGTGGATTGCATTATCTAGAACCAAAAGGAAAGAAATTTTAGCACTGGAACCAAGTTTTTCCATTATCTATTAAGGTCCAGTTTCCCTCAAATCTTACTATGATAATAAAGTGCTGGTAGGGTATTTAAATACAGACTTGATTAAGAAGGACTGAATGAACTGTATTTGAAATTTCCTTGGACAGAAATAATGTAGGTTTGCAGGTTGACAATTTCATATTATATTATCTGGATATATTTTTAACATGTTCCCCTGTCCGACAACCTAACATGAGTTCATTTTAACATCTAGACATCTCTTTTCAAATTTATACTCAGCAATGATAAGATAAAATAGGGTAATAGGATTTTAAATTTACTTCAAATCCAAACCCTTTGTTGTGGGTACACAGTCACGTTGAATCTTTTTGAGAAGAAGATTCAAATGAGAACCCACTACATAAAATTTGGCGATTTATGATATATATTTTGCAACAGGAAAAGCTATTACCCTCTCTCATCAATAGATTTGTACACTGGCCGAACTTTTGCCTTTTAGAAAAGTTTAAGGTAGTCCACTCCTTATGAGATTTGCACGACATTGGAATTATTCGGGTGACATCAAAAATATTCAGTAGTGAACTTTACACAACCAAATGTTTACGACTATGCTCGAATAGGTTTGATACCTAACAATACTGCTCGAAAAAGTCTGATGTTTTATAAATCTCAAAATGGCCATATTATAATGAGCATTCCACCTCATCAGCCTAGATAAGAGAAAGACATGGACCTTTATTAGGCTGCAAATACATACAGACTTATGAAGATCTATGTTATTCTCAATTGAAATTCATATATTTTTGCAAAAATCATATAACAACAGAGTACAATGTGAAATACATGGGAAAGCATTGAAGCAAAAGAAGAAAATGCTGATGATCAGCAGCTTCTCCTTTTGTCTTTATATCACCTGTGTTATATGTACACAAATCTACATCCATTATGTCATCTCAAGCAGCTTTTAAATTGCATCATCCTAAAATGTTGTTGTTTGGGAAAAGTTCAACGAAAAATCCTAAGGTAGTCCACCCCTTATGAGTTTCATGCTATGTCGGAATTTTTTGTGTGATGTGATGTAACATTTGTTACGTAGCCGGCCGTTACAACTCGTGTGAAGTCGCATGAATCTTATCTGGGTCAAACTACCTTAATAAACAATTTATCAAAACACTTCAAAATCAGATGTATCTCGCACTTCCGATATAAAAGTCGAGGCAATGTAATGTTCCTTGTGGCTTGCACACATAACGAGTGTACACAAATCCATTCTTTTTCTGCATCCATTTGTGACCTTAAGCAGCTTTTGAATTGCACCATCCTAAACTTTTGTTGTTTGGGAAAGGGTTTAGCTCAAAGAAAATCTTAAGGTAGTCCACCCCTAATGATATTCATGCGACATCGGAATTTTTTTTTCGATGTGATAAACATTTATGTAGCCAACCTACACTGCGCCGGGGTTGTTGCATGAATCTCATCAGGGGTGGACTACCTTAATAAACAAATTTTCAAAATACTGCAAAATCAGATGTGTCTCACACTTCCGATATTTCGAGGTAATGTCATTATTACTGTGATGATCCTTTTGGCTTGCACACATAAAGAATGTACACAAATCCAATCTTTTTTCTACATTCATTTTGTGACCTCAAGCAGCTTTTGAATTGCACCATCTTAAAATTTTGTTGTTTGGGAAAGGGTTTGGTTCAAAGAAAAATCTTAAGGTTGTACACCCCTAATTAGATTCATGCGACATCGAAATTTTTGTGCGATGTGATAAACATTTGTTATCTTGCCAACCTTTACCACTGGGTGTGGTTTCATGAATCTCATCAGGAGTGGACTACCTTAATACACATTTTTTTCAAAACACTGCAAAATCACATGTGTCTCACACTTCTGATATTTTGAGGTATTATGATGCCCCTTGTGGCATGCATACATCCAGAGTGTCAACTATATATGCATAAATTGAATTGTGAATATACTGTACATGGACATATTGATAATTAAAACTACATTAAATGAATATTCGTTGACCAGTTCTCTTATCCAGACCTGCTTCTATGCAAAGTAATATGATACATTCCAAAAAGCAGTGGCCATAGCCCAGTTGGCAGCACACCAGACTCTCACTTACGAAGTTCCGGGAGTCCTGGGTATGATCCCTGGCCGAAGCAAACATTGATTCTGGCAAAATTGTCTCGCACCAATAGTTTGATAATCGTTAGTCTATTTGGGTGAGCAGCTTTAGGCTCGGTAAGGATGTGGTAGTACTGGTTTGAGAAAAAATGGGAACCCATGGTTAGATGCACCAGCGACCGCGATATGACAGTACTTCGCTGTTGAAAGAAGTGTTTAACCCCAATCAATTTCCAAAGCAAATCTGCTGTATCAAGGCATATTGTCACTCATGGCATCAGTGTTCTATTATAGCTAGATTTATAAAAAAAAAAATATTGAGAGAAAAGATAATGCTGATAACCAGTATTTTTCTCATTTTCCCTCAATATTTTCCATATAGCCCTTTCACAAATGACAAAGTGCGTCAAACTTAATCATGAGGTCCAGTGCTTCAAGTCGATTATGACGTCCCAGCTCTCCAGCCAGGGTTAAGGTACTCCACCCTAATGAGATTTGTGCGACATAGGAATTATTCCAGCGAAGTCGAAAACATTCACCGGTGGAACTTTCCTCCGCCGAATATTTACGACCGCGCCTGAATAGGTTCGTCTACGTTACGATGCTGCTCGGAAAAATCTAATGTTTTAAGAATCTAAAAATGGCTACATTACAGGTATTCTACCTTAATATCCTGTTTTGTCTGCCACTAATTGGTGGATAACTGTAAAACCTATGTGGTTGAGTAGCTGTAGCTAGGAAAGGATGTTGTAATAGTTCTTGTGAGAGAAACAACCAAAATCCATAGGTAGATGATCCACCTGCCAGGATATGACCAAGAAATCCCTTAAGAGAGGAGTTGCACTACACTTATATACACAACCGACACTATTTCAGACTGTTCCAATTTTAGTCCACCATTAGGAGATTCGCATGACTTCGGAATTATCCAGGCGAAGTCGAAAACATTCGGCGGTCAAACTTACACTGCCAAATGTTTATGATTATGACTGCGCCTCAATAGGTTGGTCTAATTAACGAATCCGCTCAGAAAAATCTGGTGTTTTAAGAATCTCTAAATGGCTACTTAATGGGTATTCTACCTTAATATCCTTTTATGTCTGCCACTAATTGGTTGATAACTGTTATACCTATGTGGTTGAGTAGCTGTAGGCTAGGGTAGGATGTTGTGATAGTACTTGTGAGAGAAACAACCGAAATCTACAGGTAGATGCTGCACCCACTATGATATAACCCAGAAATCCTTTGAGAGACTGTTCCAATCTTAAAACAGCTGCAGATGACAAAAGGGATATATGAATAAAGAATCATCTATAGAAAATATCGTAAGAAAAGTAGAAAATGCTGATCATTAGCATCTTCTTTTGTACAATATTTGCTCAAATTTTATGTCTTAATCGGGCTGTAGGAATGTTGAATGTTTTCGAATTTTGCACAATAATTTTATGTGTGTAATTTTAAATAATGCCAATTCATCAATTTTCGTAGCGCATAATTTTATGATAACTTTGAATGTGGTGAATGACGTTGCTTTTCTTAAAAAAACGCGTATCCACAGCTTGATTTAAGCTGTAGTTACCAGGTTTTCGAAGAAAAGCAACATTATTTTAGCCGGTTCAGTAAGCGGGGTTAATTGGACTTTATCATTCAAAGAAAAAAATTAAAGGGCTATCTAAGTAATTTTTTTGACGCGTCATTTGAAAATGTTTGTCCCCTTTATTGCTTTCCATAACAGTTTGGGATAAAGTTGTCCCTTACAGAGCATTGAGAGAAAGAACAAGCATGTCGCTGCTTTTCAACAAAAAAACTTGTAACTGCAGCTTAAAACAAGCTGCAGTTACGAGGTTTTTGTTGAAAAGCGATGATGCTGGCGACTAGCAGTCTCCTATCAACCCCATTCCACAGAAAGTTACTTGCCTCCATAAACTATAATTCACCGTGTGCAACACCTTCGAATTTTGACCGGTCAAAACTTTTGTCGTCTGTGAAAGGGATAATTGGATGTTGCGGTTCGGACGTAAAATTAAAATACTATCTAAGTAAAGTTTATGACCTACCATTCTAAAAGGATGGCTGTGTATCGCATGGAAAAAGGACATTTCGTAGGCCTAACTGTGTGAAATTGAAAAAGTTATTCCACTTGTCAAAAACGAAAGAACTGTGCGTGAATAGGGTACAAAATATTAAAAGGACATAACATTTCAATTTCATATTTTAAAAGTATGTCTTTATGTAAGGATTTGTTATTCTAATGCGAAGAAATGCTATCAGTTTTTTGAAGTTGTTATTTGTAAGAGAAAAATACGCCTTTAAAGTTGAGACAGAAATGAAAAAAATCCATGTAAATCTGAACTGTTGTCAACAAAAATTTGTTTGATTTTAGCACAGAAATATATAGTTCTCGTAAACGAGAATTTTCATAAGAAAATTTGTTCTTTCAGATAAAAATTAAAGTAAAATTTATGTAAAAAATATGAAATGTCACTTTAAGGGGAAATCCGGAAAGCATCCATGTATACAGATCAAACTAAGGACCCAGACTTGAATGCACACAGACGATTAGAGGACTGCAGTACAATTGGAGGACTTGCACACGGGTCCTGAAATGTCTTCTTTGTATTCAACTGATTTTGATATGCTAAGTCAAAAATTAAACCATTCGACCGAAATTCAAAATAAAGGACCTATTGCAAGCATCGTGGGAAAAAAGTCATTGCTGGCGAGTTATAGCTTCTTTATCGACATGCATCGGTAATGAGAAGTATGTATTAACCCATTACCAGACGGCAAGATTTTAGACTTGTCAAAATTGAAAGATGTTGCAGAAGACAATTTCAAGTTAATTAAATTTTACATATCTCTGTCTAAAAGGGTAGAAAACATTGTGGAATATGAAGAAATTGCTTGTCATGATGTTTTCCAAAGCCATAATCTTGTAGGGAGTCAAAAAGAATCATTGTATGGGAATGGGTTAAGCGTATAAAACCGGGTATATGCTTTCCTTTAATTAACAACAAATAATCCGCGGAAACCATACACAACATTCTTTCCTGGTGTACCCATCCATGAGATCATGGTATTTCTTCACCGGCACAACGTTCTTTCCAAGATTTTCACTGTTTTATCACTAAAAAAGTCCATTTAAGACGAATGAACCGGGTCACAGTGACTTTCAGCAAACGTCAAAAAGAAAGTTGGCAGAGCCGGGATTCGAACCACTTCCAAACTGGGACCGCTTGCATGTACATTGCTACCCACCGAGCTATTGAGACTGCATAAGTACTGAAACTCTGATAAGCAACCTCTGAATCGATGCAAAATCGCGAATAAACCGAACCGAAAGCGGAAAAATCATAACTAAAAACTGCCTAAACATCACAATGTCATCTAAAAGAGCAGAAGACCGTAATTAGCCTATGTAAACACTGTGAAAAAGGAAACCATTACTGTAGCAGTTTCATTGGTGTGTCATATTCTTGTTTCACTTTTAAGAAAATTAAGGTTTTAAAAAATCCGTCTCTTGTCCTCAGATATTTACCGTGTTTGTATATGGCTCAAACTGAGGACCCAGGCTTGAACGCACACCGACGATTAGAGGACTGCGGTACAATAAGAGAACTTGCACACGGGTCCTCAAAATGTTTTCTCCGTCGAAAATTAAACCATTTGACCGAAATTCCAAATGAACAAGATAGTTTCGTAGTACCTACATGTTTTTGTATTGTTTTGTTTTGTTTTACTTGAAAATTAAAGTGACCGTTTAAAGAAGTTTGAATGAGTGTATACCTAAAATATTACACACATGAAACGGTCTAATACTCACGCATGCTATTCAACTATGGAGAATATCATACAATCATTTATAACAATTCAATGAGTTATTAAAGGGCTTTCATTTAAGACGAAATCAAATTCACTCTTATTCTATGGTCCCAATGTTTCTTCACCGGCACAACGTTCTTTCCAAGATTTTCACTGTTTTATTACTTAAAAAAGTCCATTTAAGACGAATGAACCGGGTCACAGTGACTTTCAGCAAGCGTCAAAAAGAAAGTTGGCCGAGCCGGGATTCGAACCACTTCCAAACTGGGACCGCTTGCATGTACATTGCTACCCACCGAGCTATTGAGACTGCATAAGTACTGAAACTCAGATAAGCAACCTCTGAATCGATGCAAAATCGCGAATAAACCGAACCGAAAGCGGAAAAATCATAACTAAAAACTGCCTAAACATCACAATGTCATCTAAAAGAGCAGAAGACCGTAATTAGCCTATGTAAACACTGTGAAAAAGGAAACCATTGCTGTTGCAGTTTCATTGGTGTGTCATATTCTTGTTTCACTTTAAAGAAAATTAAGGTTTTAAAAAATCCGTCTCTTGTCCTCAGATATTTACCGTGTTTGTATAGGGCTCAAACTGAGGACCCAGGCTTGAACGCACACCGACGATTAGAGGACTGCGGTACAATTAGAGGACTTGCACACGGGTCCTCAAAATGTTTTCTGTGTCGAAAATTAAACCATTTGACCGAAATTCCAAATGAACAAGATAGTTTCGTAGTACCTACATGTTTTTCTATTGTTTTGTTTTAACTTGAAAATTAAAGTGGCCGTTTAAAAAAGTTTGAATGAGTGTATACCTAAAATATTACACACATGAAACGGTCTAATACTCACGCATGCTATTCAACTATGGAGAATATCATACAATCATGTATAACAATTCAATGGGTTATTATAAGGCTTTCATTTAAGACGAAATCAAATTCACTCTTATTCTATGGTCCCAATTTTCATTTATGTCTATTGGTCTGCTTTTTCCTTTTCTTGTGTATGTTCCGTAAAATTACACTCCGCTTTTAGTGTGAACGAAAGAATTGTGCAAGTCCTCATCACAACTTTCAAGTAAGGTCCTCATAATTATGGCCATAAAAGGTATTGTGTAAAATATGCAAATTAGGGTCCTCATATTGAAGGTCCTCATAAATCAGGCTAAAGGTGACAAGTCCTCACTACGTTTTCTCTGATTTACTTTGAGTGTTAAGGGGAAACAATATTAATTTTGTGCAATACACGCAATCAAAAAGAAACTGACATAAAAATTGCGTTTATACGCAAACGTTTAACATGGGTCCTCAGGATAACGCGGAAAGTCAAGGTCCTTATATTGTATGCTGTACAAGTATGTGTGTGTGTGTGTGTGTGTGTGTGTGTGTGTGTGTGTGTGTGTGTGTGTGTGTGTGTGTGTGTGTGTGTGTGTGTGTGTGTGTGTGTGTGTGTGTGTGTTTTGTTTGTTTTTTTTTTTTGGGGGGGGGGGTCTCCTTTTTTTATTATTTTTTCATTATTTATTTATTTATTTATTTCTTTTTGAAGTTGTAATTCATAAACGAAAAATACGCCTTTAAAGTTTAGAAAGAAATGACAAATTCCATATAAATCTGATGAGCTGTTGTCCACAACAATTTGTTTAATTTTAGCACAAAAATATATATATCTCGTGGACAGTTCAATATTTTGGATCATAAGAAAATTTGCTCTAACAAGTCAAAATAAAAGTAAGATTAATGAAAAAGTTAATGCGAAATGTCATTTCAAGTCCAACAACAAGTGGAACGATACAGGCATCATCATGGCCTTTACTTCTTGTTTTAATAATTATGGGTGTTACTCAACAGACATTAACCATAAGCCTCATTTAGAAAATGAACATAATTATTATTTTATTAAAGACGTAACGTCAAAAGTTGCGGACCAACGTTGTAACACGCATATCGACCGTTTTCCGACGTTAACGTTACGCGAAGGTGTAAAGAAAGTTATAACTTTCCCCAAAACATGAGAAATACAATTTTTCAATGTTGGCCAAAAGAAAACATTTTCACAATAATACCAATACATGCATACATGAAAATGGCACCGTACAAAATTAATAATCTCAACTATCAATGAATAAACAACAGAATTATTTCGTAAGTATTGAAAAATCAAGCATTTTTAAGACGCTACAAACACAATAAAATAATGATTTTCTTCAACTCCAATCAAGACAAAAAATTAACAACAAAAACTAGAGCTCAGATGTATGTCCCAAAAATTTTTTATATTGATTTCTAATCGCTATTGGAAAAATAGATTAGATTTAAAAAATAGAAATACTGAAAAAATCAACATGACGTCAAATCGTCAAAAACGCGTTTTTGTGACATTTTTAAGACGCTACATCACACTCTATATCTTCGCTAGTTGAAGAGATATTGACGAATGCATTTATTTTTTCAAATTTTATCCGAGATGTATGTCGAAAATCAATTCAAATTCAAAATAATTTGATTTTCTTAGAAAAAAAGCTATATATGAAAAAATCACCCTTGCATTTGGGACCGTTTTAGTGAAAACGTGACATTTTTAAGACGCTACAAACACAATAAAATAATGATTTTTTTCAACTCCAATCAAGACAAAAAATTAACTACAAAAACTAGAGCTCTGATGTATGTCCCAAAATTTTTTATATTGATTTCTAATCGCTATTGGAAAAATAAATTAGACTTAAAAAATAGACATACCGAAAAAATGACGTTTTTTAAACAGCGTGACGCTACTTATCTCTTTCTTTCCTTTCCTCCATAGTTTGTTTACACCATCCAACTGCCGTAAGATTTACGCTATATCTTCTGTGACATCACTGACGTAATTTGCCAAAGTTTGTGCGCTTTAAAAAGTCTTACTTTTTATTCTATTGGGATTCTCGCGAGTTTGTTTGGTAATTTCTGTTACACGTGACGACGTCATTTTCTGCGTCAGAGTTTATTTATTTTGTTTATCAAATTGTCTGTATTCAAACAATGTTGAAATTCGACATATATTAATAAATTACAATTCAATATCTTTTATATGATACCAAATACATGTGTGTTTCTCAAATAAAATAACAAATATGCGGTTTTAAACAGAAGTGCATAGCCAATTTTGGCTTGGTCCGCAACTTTTGACGTTACGTCATAATACTTGGTTTGATAATGAATGTGTTAAACTAAAAAAACAAACACGGTGTTACTTGAAACGCTTTCAATTGTACAAATGTGAAGATGATTTAAAAGTTTACCTACAACATAAAACCCTGTATAAATCAACTTGTAGATCGAAAAAATATAGCCTACATATCCGAAAAAACAATTATCAAATTTAGAAAATTCTACGAAAAATAGCAAACAGTTCTGGGGTGAGATTCGTAAGCTTTCTGGGAAACCAAAAAGTACGTCAACTCTTTCTGTAAATGTTTGGTTTAACCATTTCAAAACTCTATTAGGCAATAATGATGGAGCTGAAAATAATGTTCAATCTGAAAATGAAATTTTCATTGATGACGAAACCAGTGTAATTTTTAATTCTGCTATAACCGACGAAGAGATAATTTCTTGCGTTAATACAATGAATATCAATAAAGCGTGTTCCGGAGATATTACCACAAAATACTTGAAGTATGGTATAAATGCAATACTTCCTTTTGTCAATTTATTGTTTAATAGATTGTTCGCTAATGGAGAGTTTCCAACAAATTGGTCCAAAATCCTGTTAGTTCCGATACATAAAAAGGGAAATGTAAATGAACCTACTAATTATAGGGGAATTGCTCTTATGGAAATACTAAGTAAACTATATATACTAAAGGAAAGAAGAAACGCAACAACTATTTTTTGTTATTTCTCTTAATTCTTTTATGTTATTGAGTCAAAGTTGTTACTGATTAGTACTTGGAACTTTATCTTGATATTGATCTTTGTGTTTACGTTAGATCATGCCTTACGCTTGAGATAACGTCAAAATAAACGTTTACACGTTTCTTACGTGCAAACCTTTAAATATCCAAACTTTACATAAATCTCTTTTGATTTGTGTAGATGCACGTCGACTCGACAAAAGGTAAAAACATTCGTTTGGATTTTATCCCTCATTTCATTATGTGACTCACTTAAAGACGTCGTCCGGTAGCAAATTGTGATGTTTACGAATGGAACATCTCAACCTGCGATTGCTGCTGACTTTGGTGTACATCGGTTGACAAAATATTGCTTGAGATAACGTCTTAGAATAACAAAACAACTGCCAGTCGCCGGAAAAGCGGTCGTCAATGTCTAACGTCACGACGTCAGGACCATAACGTTAGCTCATTTTACCAACGGAAACGAATTCTCTTATCGAGAAAATCTGTTGATGCTATTCATGGATAGCACAGCAATAAAATTCCAGCCAGGAATCGTGAACCTCAGTTTGGATTGCGTGCAAGAACGCATTTAACGTTGACGCCAAACAACTCTAATTTAAACGCATATTGATGAAACGTAGAACCTGTGACCTTGATGAAATTTTGACACCTAGAAGGTCAAATAGCGAAGTTTTACTATTTATTGAAAAAGTACTCCAATGGGGGTAATTTTGAGAAAAACAAAAACAAATCGTATATTCAGATTAATTTTTTGTTGTGTTTCTTTTTTCCTTTAGTATATAAGCATATTGACTAAACGTTTAACTTTTTTTCTCGAAGCATATGAACGCCTAACGGAGTCACAGGCTGGTTTTAGATCAAATTATAATACCATTGATAACGCTTTTGTCCTCTACTCGGTTATCTCAAATATATGTAGTAAGAAAAGCAAATAGGAAAGGTTCTAGATGGAGAAACATATCTTAAATTGAAATGCTTTGATCGGATAAGGGTCACATTTCACTGCTTTCCAACGATAACCCCGTAACTGCAGCTAAGAATAAGCTGCAGTTACGAGGTTTTGTTAAAAAGCGACGATTTATTCAACGTTTGTAGCTGGCTGGTGGCGGTAACACTAGAGACATGACCACGGCTCGTGAAAGAACCATGCGTGTACAGGCCATCAATAAAGACTACAGAAATACCAACTATGATCGGGGACATCTTAACCCAAACTTTTATCAGTGTGACGACGGTAGAACTGCCACGTTTACTCTCACGAATGCCGTCCCACAGGATCCTTGTTTCAACCAGAACATGTGGGTTCAGATGGAAACAACCGCAAAAAATATCATGAAGGAACACTGCTCATTTCATGGAGCTAGAAGGTAAAACGTTTTACTATATTTTCTCTCTGTATCACTGTAAACAATTTCAATATAGGTAGGTGTTCTAAAAAGAGTGGCAGATAAACAGTAGCTTTTTCATTTACAAAGGGTTGTCAGGCTATTAATTTGTGATTAAAATCGAGTTATGAGATAAATAGCCTGTTTAAGACGACGTATCCATCATTGATACATATACTCAAAGGCAAAAGTAACTTTACAGTTTTAGAATAATTCTATTTTCTTAACTTCAAAGCATATTTATGATATTTTCACGACCATATGATTCCATGGTAATGTTTTGAAATTCTAAATGAACACATCCGTTTCATTGACGTTACAGCAATCTGCACGTGCATATCGTTAAAATTATCAAAATACCCCACCCACAGAATGGTGTCGTAAATAGTGACATTATTTTTTGCATGTTTGATCTTTGTTGGTCGCCATACAAAAGGCCAGAGTTGTATTCCAATTACCAGGAACAGGAAAGCAATCCGACGCCGACAAACAGGACATTAAGCATGATTAGAGAGACAGGATGAAATTTTATGTTTCTATGCTAATGAATTGCACCCGTCAATTAATCGTTAACTTCATGAACGCATTTAAACACTTAAGGGGTCGAAAAATGAGAGTATCCATAACCAAGACCAATGAATTCGTGTTTAGCATCAACGTGACGTGACGTTACGTTTTTATCGGAAGCTGCAGTAAAGATGCGTGAAATCGTTAGTTGAGTCGTAGAATTGTTCGTTGTCGAATTTGAAACATTGATTTTAATGCTAGACGTCCGGTAGCCAGACCCCTTGAGTTATACAGTAACATGACGTCAACGCCCAAAACGCCCATATTTGACCTTATGTAGCATTTTGAGCACACGCAGATTGGAGTTAGCCACTCTTTTCTGACGAGAAAAGGTTACATGTTAGTGTCATAGGCGATAGAAGACATGTGGACAGAAGAACGTGCATGAAATAGAGTGTGTGCTACGGGACGATTGTTTAAGAATTGAATACCTCAAGATCAGACGGCTGACCTTATCCATACACGAGTACTTTTTTGCAGTCAATAATACGCATAGGGACAAACAAATACTGACATTAGATGAAAAATTAGCATAAAATGCTAGCCTTTTTATTCTAAAAGATGTAATAAAACTTTACCTGGATTTTTCAATTTGACCCCTTTATAAATGTCATGGTAAAACCAGCATCAAGAAAGGCTAAACACTCTATTCTATCCCACATTGTTCTCGCAAAATGGCATATATATGTTGTGAACAGTTTTAGAACTTAAGCAGTTTTAAAACTGCATATACGGAACTTTATTCAGTTTCAAAACTGCATGAGCAGTTTCGAAACTGCTCATCCAGTTTTAAAACTGCTTATGCATGAGTTCTGTATGTTATGCAGAACCATTCAGACTGTTTATTTTCACTGAATTATTGATATTCAAATCAAACAACGACCTGAAAGGACTTTTTACGGGTAAATTTTGATTTTTGATCGATTCACTTCTGACAAAGACATAATAATAACAAAAGAGATTGGAAACTCCGCGAAATAACGTGGAGTCTCGTAAGCCGAGATTTTATTGCGCACCTGCTTATCTATCTACCTGGCGTTACGTTGCTAGGCAATGATCCCCAGTCAGAATTGTTTGTGGATGAGATGGCTCGGAAAAAGTTAAACATCGTAGATAATGAAGGAATTACTTCCGACCATGAGCATTTTCTTTATTTCTCACGATGATTTTTGTCCCAAAAGACAATATTTTTGTTCACTTAAAATTGTCGGTACAAGAAATTGTTACAAACTTTTGATAGATCTAGATCTACGTTAGCCAACATTGACAAATTTCAATATTAGCGGGATCGGGGAACAAAAATTCAGATGAAATTTTGTAGGCCCCAGTAATGGATCCAAAGTGGGTTAGGGGGGGACGAACATTTTATTTCAATTTCATGTAGAAATTCAGTAAAATTTGTGTGATTTTAGGAAAACGAACCTCCCCTCCTATATGTTCGAACCCCGTCCACAGAAACCCTGGATCCGCAGCTGGGCCCAGATCTACATAGGCCTATTTGTTCGCATATACTGACCGACATTATAGGGTGAATGATTTAGCTCAACCGGGTAGTTCGCGTATACAGACTGACATTATAGGATGAATGATTTAGCTCCACCGGGTAGTTCGCGTATACAGACTGACATTATAGGATGAATATTTTAGCTCCATTGGGTAGTACACGTATACTGACCGACATTATAGGATGAATGATTTAGCTCAACCGGGTAGTTTGCGTATACTGACCGACATTATAGGATGAATGATTTAGCTCCATTGGGAAGTTTGCGTATACTGACCGACATTATAGGATGAATGATTTAGCTCCATTGGGTAGTTTGCGTATACTGACCGACATTATAGGATGAATGATTTAGCTCCATTGGGTAGTTCACGTAGACAGACCGACATTATAGGATGAATGATTTAGCTCAACCGGGTAGTTTGGATGAATTATATAGGACGAATGATTTAGCTCCATTGGGTAGTTCGCGTATACTGACCGACATTAAAGGATGAATGATTTAGCTCCACCGGGTAGTTCGCGTAGACAGACCGACATTATAGGATGAATGATTTAGCTCCTACGGGTAGTTCGCGTATACAGACCGACATTATAGGATGAATGATATAGCTCCACCGATTGGTTCACGTATACTGACCGACATTATAGGATGAATGATTTAGCTCAACCGGGTAGTTCGCGTTTACTGACCGACATTATAGGATGAATGATTTAGCTCAACTGGGTAGTTCGCGTATACTGACCGACATTATAGGATGAATGATTTAGCTCAACCGGGTAGTTCGCATAATACTGACCGACATTATAGGATGAATGATTTAGCTCCATTGGGTAGTTCGCGTATACTGACCGACATTATAGGATGAATGATTTAGCTCAACCGGGTAGTTCACGTATACAGACTAACATTAAAGGATGAATGATTTAGCTCCACCGGGTAGTTCGCGTAGACAGACCGACATTATAGGATGAATGATTTAGCTCCTACGGGTAGTTCGCGTATACAGACCGACATTATAGGAAGAATGATTTAGCTGAACCGGGTAGTTCGCGTATACTGACCGACATTATAGGATGAATGATTTAGCTCCATTAGGTAGTTCGCGTATACTGACCGACATTATAGGATGAATGATTTAGCTCCATTAGGTAGTTTGCGTATACTGACCGACATTATAGGATGAATGATTTAGCTCCACCGGGTAGTTCGCGTATACTGACCGACATTATAGGATGAATGATTTAGCTCAACCGGGTAGTTCGCGTATACTGACCGACATTATAGGATGAATGATTTAGCTCCATTGGGTAGTTCACGTATACAGACCAACATTATAGGACAAATGATTTAGCTCCATTGGGTAGTTCACGTATACTGACCGACAATATAGGATGAATGAATTAGCTCCACCGGGTAGTTCGCGTATACTGACCGACATTATAGGATGAATGATTCAGCTCCATTGGGGAGTTTGCGTATACTGACCGACATTATAGGATGAATGATTTAGCTCCATTGGGTAGTTCACGTAAACAAACCGACATTATAGGATGAATGATGTAGCTCCACCGGGTAGTTCGTTTATACTGACCGACATTATAGGACGAATGATTTATCTCAACCGGGTAGTTTGGTTTACTGACCGACATTATAGGATGAATGATTTAGCTCAACCGGGTAGTTCGCGTATACTGACCGACATTATAGGATGAATGATTTAGCTCCATTTGGTAGTTTGCTTATACTGACCGACATTATAGGATGAATGAATTAGCTCCACCAGGTAGTTCGCGTATACAGACCGACATTATAGGATGAATAATTTAGCTCCTACGGGTAGTTCGCTTATACTGACCGACATCATAGGATGAATGAATTAGCTCCACCAGGTAGTTCGCGTATACTGACCGACATTATAGGATGAATGATTTAGCTCCATTAGGTAGTTCGCGTATACTGACCGACATTATAGGATGAATGATTTAGCTCCATTAGGTAGTTTGCGTATACTGACCGACATTACAGGATGAATGAATTAGCTCCACCAGGTAGTTCGCGTATACAAACTGACATTATAGCATGAATGATTTAGCTCCTACGGGTAGTTCGCGTATACTGACCGACATTATAGGATGAATGATAAATAAAACTCCATCGGGTAGTTCGCGTATACTGACCGACATTATAGGATGAATGATTTAACTCCATCCGGTAGTTCGGGTATACTGACCGACATTAAAGGATGACTGATTTAGCTCCACCGGGTAGTTCGCGTATACTGACCGACATTATAGGATGAATGAATTAGCTCCACCGATTGGTTCGAGTATACTGTCCAACATTATAGGATGAATGATTTAGCTCAACCGGGTAGTTCGCGTATACTGACCGACATTATAGGAAGAATGATTTAGCTCCATTAGGTAGTTTACGTATACTGACCGACATTATAGGATGAATGAATTAGCTCCACCAGGTAGTTCGCCTATACTGACCGACATTATATGATGAATGATTTAGCTCAACCGGGTAGTTTGTGTATACTGACCGACATTATAGGATGAATGATAAATAAAACTCCATCGGGTAGTTCGCGTATACTGACCGACATTATAGGATGAATGATTTAGCTTCACCGGGTAGTTCACGTATACTGACCGACAGTATAGGATGAATGATTTAGCTTCACCGGGTAGCTCACGTATACTGACCAATATTATAGGATGAATGATTTTTTTCAATTGGTAATAACATGTAATTTCAACACACAAAATATAAATAAATTCTATTATTGGGAAAAGATTTAGGAATCTGGAGCATTCCCCCTTAAAGGGTGAAATGTTCCGTAATAAAACTTGCTTACTTTCAAGGAGTTTTTTTTTTTTTTTTTCAAAATGCCACTTTTGTCAACTAAAATGTCCTATTAGACCTGATTACATAAATTTCATCTTATTTTCAAAAAAAATCCAATAGATAGGTTGTTAGGATGCTCATAACAATACATACAATCGTAGTTCATAAACAGAATAGGCCTACAGACATTTACAATCTGTAAATAATGTTACGAAATGGAATAGTAAGAATTACTACATCATTTTCCAATATAATTAATCAGAATCGAGAAACCATATCACCATTATGACAATATTGTCTATAAATTGGACGATATGCATTGTTTTGTACATGTAGACGAACTAGTAAAATTAAGGTACGAAATTTCTAGGGTACGAATCATTTTCGGTAAACCGGAAGCTGTTTTTCGGTTCGGTGCAGAACTTCGGCTGTTCGGTACCGAACATGTTTTCAAATAAAAACAGCCTAATATGGTTTGTTTTGTGATCTGTTAAGTTTCCTTCTCAAAAGGAATATGTTTAAGATGAGTTCTGCATCGAGAGAACGCCGTTATACATCAAAATATCAATATATTCGCTATATTACGCAGTTTCGAAACTGCATAAAATGAGTTCCGTAACATCTATGCAGTCTTAAGACTGCATAGTTTCAAGTTTGCTTACGACATATATACGTATAAGAGTCAATTTCAAAATTCGCAGGTTTTTTAGACCAGTAAATCACAAAAAATAATCGTCAAATACTTTAATGTTTGTGTTCTTAATTTGTTGGTAGAATCATAATAACATGTTTCAAATCATTTTCCACCCTGGATTGTGGGTATGTAGCTTCTAAATCGGTTATTAACAATGTGTTCCGGACAAAAATGTCTTTGGTGTTCCGGTTAAATAAAGGTATGAAAATAATATAAATTAAAAGATAGTTCACATTTTTTCACCAAATTACATCTTAAAAGGTCAATAGCTAATAAATAATAGAAAATAAATCATTTTGGAGGCATAATTACATAATTATTTACATTAAAGTATCTGTGGCTGCTAAAGTTGGAAAAAATCAAACATTTTAGTCTCAAAATTTCTTATTTGAGTCCAAATGTCCAGAAAAGTTTCAATCGTCAAAATTATAATGTCCAATGTGCTTTATACAACTAGTACTTTTGATGCATTTGCTTGATCAGTTTTCTTGGAAAATGAATTTAACATTACCGGAACACCAAAGACATTAGCGGAACACCAAAGACATCAACATAACTCCAAAGAAATTCATATTTTTTCTTTGCTTTAACATGGTTATTTTGCATTGATTTAGGTTGAAACTGGCAGCTAATATTTGTCCCATTTGATTCCAATTCCCGGACTGCACATCAGAACTCTTGCTAAATTAAAATACCAATGAAAAGTCCAAGCTTAACATCCAGTTGATGGTAAAATCTAACCTCCTTTAAGACATGAATTTAGTAACACAGCATGAGTCGAAAGATATAAGAATGCAAAGAGATATAGTTAATGTACATTTAAGGCAATATTGTTCTAACATTTACCGTCTGTCAGCCTGTCCGTCAGTTCAAGACTTTGAATTGGCATTTCTCTAAATAGGATTGACAAAGAAAGCTCACATTAATTTTGGTAAGTAACGTTTGTTCAATGATATCTATCGGCTCCATTCATTCAAACATTCCCCAAAGTCATTTTCAACCCTTAATATGGAACTCCACTTAAAACATCGAGCAAAACCTAAATTTGGCATTTTCTCTAAAATTATTATATGAACAAAACTGAAATTTGGTAGGTTACCTTATTTTAACAATATCTATCTGGTCCATGCACTATGACATACCTCAGTGCCATTTAATTTTTGTGTTTGGCGTTCCAGTGCTTAGACCGGAACGCAAAGGACTGGAACACCAAGGACAATTTCACACTAATTTGCAAAAATATACGTGTAAATGGGGTATTGGTTAAATCTACTATTGAAAGTATTTACTGTTCTCAAAGTCAGATATACCGGACAAATATCTTATAAAAAGGAGCCTTGCAAAGTATAATAAGGTGCGTCATCCCAAAGACAAAGAAAAAAAGTACTGTACAATTTAATCACCTTCTTTTTCAATTAATTAACAAGACACAAAATAAATCCTTCCTCTTTCAATTGTAATGCATGAACCTACGGTAGCCTTTCAAAAGGAGGTAGATGATTTGTGTCTACATCTAATTCAGATTGCATTTCTTTGACCTTTTAGACACTGGAACACCAAAGACAAAAATCTGTGGGACAACGATATATGATGATTTTTATACCATTTACATAACACCATTTGGGTAACTGGTATATTAAAAGTGTAATTTTACATATTGTCATGCAAACTAACCCAAAAAAGTGTTTCTATTACGGTAAAAAGTAGTTATCTTTGCTGGTCAAAACCAATGAGGGTAGCAGTGGGACAAAGCAAATTTACACATTTCAGGCCATATTACATGTAAAATATCTCACTAAAGCATGTGACATGCTATATTTTTATGCTTAATCAACACAATTGCATTGGTATCGACCCATTTTTAACATTAATGTTTATTTGATTACTTAAGCCCCGTTCCCACTGTCACGGTTTGGACCCCCGGTTAGTCCCGGATGAGTGGTCCGGGGGAAACCGTGACAAACCGGGAGTACAACCGTGGCGCCACCGTGAACATCCTTGACCATCCGGGATGAACCTTGTTGATCCGGCAACCAACCCCGGATGTTTTAAAATGTTTAATACAACCGGCAGTCACCGGGACTCACCGGGAGGATGTCAGGAATCGGCTTTATCCGGGGAAACACCGGCATATTCCGGGGCAAGTCCGCTTAGCTACCCTGGCTCAACCGTGATAGTCCCTGATGATCCGTGGACATTTTCAGCTTAATCAATGTAGTTTCATTTTCTGATGCAAGCACAAGCAAACAAGATGAACTATCTCATAAACCAGAACTTCAAGAGACGAAAGAGAACTGATGCTGATCCACGAGTGACCAGCGGGAAACATCGGCTTGTCACCGGCGCACAACCGTGATCTATGAAATGGCGATACCGGCGGCTACCGGCGACGACCGGGGTTACACAAGGTCGCACCGGGATCAACCGAGATCACACCGCCCCTGCACCGTAAATACACCGTGGCAAACCGGGAACAGATCGGGATAGTCCGGGGTAGAACGGGAAGATCCTGCTAGTAATAAACCGGGGGTACACCGGGGCAATGTCGGGAATATGGGAATATGAATCATTTTTCAGAGAAAAGATCCCGGATCATCCCGGAATACCGGCTCTTTCCCCACCGGGAGGTACCGTGGGTGTCCGGGACCAACACCGTGACAGTGGGAACGGGGCTTTAAATGTACAATTTATCACACGTGGACAAGAAAACCTGCGAATTTTGAAAACGACTCATAACACAAGTAATTTCACGAACTGTGATTAGGGTTTGATAAATCAAATGAAAGTCAGGTGTAAAGTTACTTTTGCCTTTCAGTATAGTTATATTCTGTTTTTTTATTCGGGAGATAGGACGGAGCCTAGTAAAAGGCTCATTCCATTTAAACTTGGGGAGAAACAGCTTTCTCGATTAGCGGTAAATCGTCGGTATTGTTGCAAAACATTATTACTACAGCGTGAATCAATCTGTAGTTACGAGGTTTTAAGACAACACATTTTACAATCGCGCATTCTTTCAATTTCGAAATATGTTAATGCTCGTGCCGCACGTTTTTTCTCTTCTATCAACCAAGGTATCGAGAAGTAAACTCGTCGAGTAACCTCTTTACTTAGCCACACCCTGTCAGGTGAATAAAAACGGAATATAATCGGGTTAATTGTGGTAGAATTTTTGAAAACAAAATGTAAACATCTGCCACTCTCGATAGACGAACTATATCTAGTACAAGTATGCGATATTGCTCACGTGAGAGCCAGGCAGCCTCTATATTGTATTGAGGAGTATTTCCGGGGTATATAACTTTTCCCTATACTGTTTTATTGTTATTTGACTGCTTTCATAATCCCTACCCAACACGTGGATTCGGTCCTAAGGCTCACAATGAAGAAAATAACACCAAAAGAAATGTTACAACACATAGAGTTTTGACGTCCGTTATTGGAAATGCTCTCGAAAACATTTAACCAAAGAAGATAGTGTTGATAACGAGCATTTACTTATTTTGCCGCAATATTTTCTGTGCTTTGTCATTCACAAAAATAATCTTTAGTAACAGCCACTTTATCATCTACAGCAGCTTTCAAATCGGAACACCCTAAAACGTTTTTTTTTGGGGAAAGAGAATAACACATCATGTTTATGTTATAGGTATTTTGTGACTGGGGCAGTTCCTACAAACAAGAAAATACCATCAAGATATAACGACAAAGAAGGCGATGAAGTGAGAGAGTATAACAGAGTAAGTGTTCCATCGGTAATGTGGACGGCCGCATGCTGCGATTCATCTTCTTCAACTTACCAGAATGATAGACAGAAAGGATTCTCGTTTGGATATTATGGAGACAACATACCTGAGTCCTGGGCAGTCCCCTTATCCGTGAGTAGCTTAGAACGCAGATTAAGGCCCATGTACCATTCGTCAGTTCTGGACATTTTTGAGGACCCAGATAAGTGTTACGAGCATAGCACAAGATCAAAACAAGCTATTACCATCTTAACTGTTCCTCTAAATAAGAAAGTGGCAGATGCTGTACTTGATTTAAGTAAATCGAGCGAATCTTCGATGCCTCCAGCTAAAAGGCGTGTTGTACTAAATATTGACAAAACCCTAGACAAGGCCTCTGCTATAGTACAACAAGACTGGAGGTTTGCAGATGCGGACCTTGCAATCCAGTGTCAACGGACCCAAGCTAATAAAACTCGTGAACTACTAGCGCCGCACGGTTTGTCGATGGTACTCTCTCCAGTCCATACAGAACTATCGTCAGATGAAGACAGAATCGGCTCCCAAATGTCTCCTTCGAGTAGTAAAAGCTCTACTTCAAAAGGAAAAACGGTGGGAAATGCAAATTCCACAACTTTGCTTCGTTATTTGATGAAGGAGACTCCATTAAAGACCGACAAAAAGAAACTGCCCGAGAAATCCCTTACTGGTCCAGTTAAGCTAGCGATATCATAAACGGTTCGAGTTTTGAGATGAATACTGATATTGCAGATCTAGAGGCAGCCATGGTAGATAACTATATTGTAGTACCTTCTGTATCGAATACCAGGAGTGCTCAAGGCGACCGATGTAGAGATGATCATCCTTGTGGGAAACATGACAATAAAAACTATTTCTGGTGCTATACTGATTGGAGTAACAACTGGGATTACTGCTGTCAAGATGACTGTAAGTTTCGAGGAAGGTCTTACCAAACATGCCATGCAGGATCATACGAACCGTACTGTTCTCCGCCCTACTCAAAGGTCACCGTCAATGGCAAGTCCTGTCGCCCGGACCATGACTGTGGATCACACGGTAAAGACTATTTCTGGTGCTTCACAGACAAGGCGCAGAACTGGGAATACTGCTGTCAGCCTTGGCATGGCTGTCTGTCTCATAACGAAACCTACAAGTGGTGCTACACCTACTACCTCACAACGAGTGATACATGGCAAAAATGTCACTACTAACACCCTCCCAGGTCTCTTGTAATTACGCATACTAATAATATGATTTAATGTAGTCCACCCCTAATAAGATTCGGACGTCTTCGCAATTATTGTGGCGCATTCGAAAACATTCGGCGGTGGAACTCTCCACCACCGAATGTTTACGACCGCGCCCGAATAGAGGTTCGGATACGTAACGACGCCGCTCGAAAAAAGCCGATGTTTTATGAATCTCAAAATGGCGACATTACGGGTATTCTACCTTAAATCAACGGTTTTATCTTATTTCACACAGTAACTTCTGACAGTAGCCAGTTCGAGGTCATCTTCATCGACCGCGGGAATTTTGATGTCGATTAATTTTAAACTAGCCGATCAAATATTTTGTTGTATATGGCTTTCCATTATAAACACGTACATAAACACGTGGTCATGCACAAACACGTACATAAACACGTGGTCATGCACTAAAGTGAGCTGTCATTACGGGATAGTTTTTGGTTGCAATAATTTTCCGATTTTCGCAAAATTTTTGTTTGGTCTGTAAGAGGAAAATATCGCTCAATTGAAGATGGCCGCAACAGGTGCTTGTCAGATGTTACGTTAAAGTTTACACCAGATTGTAATCTGATTGGCGTTATAATTAAGAGATCACTGACCACGCTGATGAAACCGACATGACACATTATTTTCTATTATACTTTTATATCAGGGATGGCCGAAAAGGTCGAAGACTATCTTAATATTTTCAAACCAAAAGTACGCAACACTATAAATGGACATCGAGTCGTGAGCCGCGACGAAAGGTTACGGTATATTCCAATACATGTAAATAGGGAGGAGTGCCTATTTTCCACTGAATAAAAGCGAACAATGACAGGTATTGCGTGCTGTCCACGATGCCGTGTGAGTTCAATATCTGTATCCAGATAGTACTTTGTCGATTTATTACAAGGAGACTGGTTCGAGTCACATATTTTTATTGTTCGAAATCCCTCTTCCCCCGTCGATTTAGACTCGCTGATCTTTGATCATTCACAGGTCGTTGTCTATCTATACACGTTGTACTCACAATTGAATCCAAATATGACATTTTTGTATTTTTTTTTCTTCACAAAACTTATCTTTACGCACGGGCAGATAAAAAATATGGTGTGGGTGCAAACATGCACTTCTTAAACCCATTTAGGTATTCTTTCCATCATTTTATACCAAACTCTTCGTGCAACTTCGGGTATCCCTCGTCAATTTCTGTTGCTACGATTGACGTCTGGAAATTGAACAGACTATCCCTCGTTAATTTCCGTTGCAATGGATGACACCCGAAGTTGTACGAAGTGTTTTGTTGATAATGACGGATTATAATCCTTAAATTTGAGCCTTTGAACTTTTCATTTAAAATGTTTCATGGCACGTGGATACACTTTAGGGGCATATGTTTACAAGACTTTTCTAAAGTAGTCAAAACCTAATTAGATTCACGCAACGTCTGAAAATTTCGGCGGCGGAAAGTAGCCAACCGTTTTTTTTTTTTCACTCGTAACGTGACCGTGTAGGTCGGATACATTACGGATGAAAACGACGTGACACGAAACATTCTGATGTCGAGTGAACTACATAAGGGATGTACTACCTTAAAGAGCCTGAGTCTCGGATATGTACAAAGTAAAGGATGAAAGCACCCAATTAATTAAATGTAAATCTCACGACAAAGAGGCCGTTGAAAATCTTGTGCATCATTCTTTCTTTACTTCACTTTATTTTGTGCTAAACGCATGGTAAGTGTAGGATAACCGTAAAACTGATCCTGGTCTACATTCTTTTTATCATCCTCGTATGTATTCATATATTGTATATTCTTCAAAAAATAAACCTTTTCCTGAGCATTCAAACCTTTTTCGTCTGCATATTACATGTATACATGTTACACGTTCCCTAGCCAGGGCCTACTCCTACAATGTGCCCTTGCATTGCAGCATGTAACCAAAAAAGAGAGACAAATACCGGTTTAATTCACGGTGGACAATCACGTGACACAACACTCAGAATATCATAAATAAATTTGTTAATACGAGACAGATTTGAATTCGATTTACAGTAGAGAAGGAAACACATCTAGTTATTTGCTGTCTGAAGCTGTTTTCAAATTTGACTAATCTAAACTAGATCTATTGCCATTTGGAAAAGGGTTAAGTTATCAATTATGAAACGTACAGTCAAGGGACATAATTATTCGCCACCCTGCTAATTTTTGCATAAATTTTACGCATAATTTTATACTAAAACTGATGTTAAATCCTCATTTTCTTACACACTACACAATATTTTATATCATTTTAAAGTATAACCAATTGCAGACAAAATCTGCATAAAAACTTTTTTCAAATGGCTCAGAGTCATGGTTGCTAGGCAACTTAAGAAAATAGGTGAAAATTTCTGACCAGCCTCCATAAAATCGTTGCCATGGTAACATGAGTTTCACTAAAGATATGATTAATTGCAAAAATCGATCTACAATATGTAAACTATTTAGCTATTATGTTTGCTGCAATATCCATAAAGTTTCCTTTGAGAAACAAATATTTGAAATTTGTTTTTCGTTGCAAAAATACAAAAAAAATGCAAAATTAACATAGGAGTGAATGGAGCGTTGCATTTTTCTGTGGTAACTTGGTCAAATAAAATTGTAGTACTTTGTAAGTAGCCATCCAATCTCATAAAAAAATGTCACTTTTATATCTAGTATGTTGTGCATATTTTCATTTGCTTAGTTATCAAAAAAGTCATTATCTGTTGCCATAGCAACGGGTTTATGGAGGATTGGCAGAAAATTTCACTGGTTTTCTTATGTTGCCTAGCAACCGTGTCTTTGAAATATTCCGACAGAAATTTCAAGCAGACTTTATCAAGTAGTGTTTATACTTTTGAATCATATCTATGTTTTTCTGCTAAGTGAAAGAATAAAGATTCTGTGGCAGTTCTAGTCCAGAAAATCTCATAATTTTTCAATAAAAAATAGGTGGGTGGCGAATAATTATGTCCCATGAGTGTACCTTGTACACAAGGCATAACAGAGACAGTTGATCACAAGGTTAATTGAATTCTTTCCAAATGTTAAACAATACTTATTGGCAGATCCATATTACGAGTATTGGAACAGCTTGGTCTCAAAGACCTGGGGCCTGTTTCAACAAAACATGTAAGCGTATTTTTGACTTATCAATGTCTTAAGGTATACAACCCCTCAAACGCACCAAAGACCCAGATGCAAAATTTGAAAAGTGCCAATAATTCCAAAACTATGTTACATTTCCATTCCAAATACAAACATAAACATTTTGAACGGTTTAGAATTTCAAATAAATGCATACTTATGGAAATATTTGACAAAAATGTTCAAAATTACATCCCTTGCATATGAATAAAGAGTAAAATAATATTTGTAAATTATTTTCTTCTTGAAGCATAATCTTGAAATCCGGCATGGTGAATCATTTTATTTGAAGTGTATTTACAAGTGTGTGTAATTTGAAGCATTTCGTATGGCTAGAAATTGGTGATTTTTTTAGGGTCTGTAAACCTTAAATATAGCTTAAAACAACAATCGCATAACGCAGGTCTTGATTGTTTGGCGATACGCTTGTCTTGCCCTAAACTTGTCGTAAGTCATTGGAAAGACAAAAATACGTCTTAAGGTTTACAGACCCTGAAAAAAATCACCACTTCCTAGCTATACGAAATGCACCAAATTACACACACTTGTAAAGACACTCCATATAAGTTGATTCATCGTGTCGGATTTCAAGATTATGCTTCACACGGCCATGAGAGGGATTGGTGGCCGTGCTTCAAGAAGAATAAAATTTATAAATATTATTTCACTCTATATTCATATGCAAGGGAGATAATTCTAAACATTGTTGTCAAATATTTCCATAAGTATGCATTAATTTGGAATTATTTGCACTTTTCAAATTTCGCCTCTGGCTCTTTGGTGCTTTTGAGGGGTTGGATACCTTAAATGTTTTAATGAAATTGGCCCCTGGAATCTTACCATAGGAAAATGAGGCTCAGATGGTTTGGTCATGTAGAGATCGAATCGGGCAATTAATCCTTTACCAAACAACAAAATGTTAAGCTTGTCCAATTTGAAAGATGATGCAGATGTCATTTTCAATGGGATGGAATTTTGAAATTATGATATTTTGGGTAGAAAACATTATGAGAAATGAAGAAATTGCTTGTCTCAAGCAATTTCTACATTTTCCACAATGTTTCCCAAAGCGTTCATCTTGTGGAGCGTCAAAAGCGACTCTGGAGAGGACAAGTGGAGAACAAGCAAATTCGTTCAATTGATATCCACCGCCGAACATATTTTCATTGTCAATGGAGTAGCGCGGAAACGAATATCACTCTGTATGTATATGGCTTCAACAGAACGAATATCACTCTGTATGTATATGGCTTCAACAGTCAGGGGCAGTAACTCTGAATTCAATGGTCGAGCCGGGTAACCCCGACGATATGCGCATGTCCTCTTTGTAGTGAAGCTGTGCACAAAGTTTCATTGAAATCCGGTCTATAGTTTTCAAGAAATAGCGCGGAAACGAATATCACTCTGTATGTATATGGCTTCAACAGTCAGGGGCAGTAACTCTAAATTCAATGGTCTAACCCCGACGATATGCGCATGTCATCTTTGTAGTGAAGCTGTGCACAAAGTTTCATTGAAATCCGGTCTATAGTTTTCAAGAAATAGCGCGGAAACGAATATCACTCTGTATGTATATGGCTTCAACAGTCAGGGGCAGTAACTCTGAATGCAATAGTCGAACCGGGTAACCCCGACGATATGCGCATGTCCTCTTTGTAGTGAAGCTGTACACAAAGTTTCATTGAAATCCGGTCTATAGTTTTCAAGAAATAGCGCGGAAACGAATATCACCCTGTATGTATATGGCTTCAACAGTCAAGGACAGTAACTCTGAAATCAATAGTCGAACCGGGTAACCCCGACGATATGCGCATGTCCTCTTTGTAGCGAAGCTGTGCACAAAGTTTCATTGAAATCTGGTCTATAGTTTTCAAGAAACAGCACGGAAACAAATATCACTCTGTATGTATATGGCTTCAACAGTCAGGGGCAGTAACTCTAAATTCAATAGTCGAACCGGGTAACGCCGACGATATACTGTGCACAAAGTTTCATTGAAATACGGTCTATAGTTTTCAAGAAATAGCGCGGAAACGAATATCACTCTGTATGTATATGGCTTCAACAGTCAGGGGCAGTAACTCTGAATTCAATAGTCAAACCGGGTAACCCCGACGATATGCACATGTCCTCTTTGTAGTGAAGCTGTGTGCCAAGTTTCATTGAAATCCGGTCTATAGTTTTCAAGAAATAGCGCGGAAACGAATGTCGGACGGACGGACATGGCAAAAACAATATCCCCCCCCCCCCCCCCCCCCCCCCCCCCCGATGATTTTATCGGCGGGGGATAATAAAAGTTACGGTAGCCATGCATGCAGCAAGGCAGCTATCTGGAGGGGAGCCCACTGACGGGAGTGGGTGAGAGAGTGACAGATCACTAAGTTGATGTAGGAATATCCACATTATAACATAAAAACTCTTGTATGAAAAGTAGAAAATGCTGATTATCAAAGTTTTGCTCATGTCCTTCTACAAGTTTTTCTTAGACCATTATGGGCTCGTCAAAATGAGTCGTTATTTGGGAACAGATTAATAGCATTTTCCCAAACAAGACCTGGTTCTGACGACCCAAATAGAAAATGTTTGGGAAAACATCGAGACAAAAGAAGAAACTGCTGATAAACAGCAGTTTTTCCTTTTGACTCAATATTTTCCGTGTTGTTTATTGCACAATTTTTATCTCTCACAACATCTTTTTTGTCGTCAACAGCAGCTTTCAAATTGGACCACCCTAAAATTTTGTCGTTTGGGTACAGATTAATCAGACAGAAATTGTGAGTCCAGTGTTCTCATCAGTCCATTAATCCAATCCTTTCACAAATTACACAATTTTAGGGTTTACTAATTTGAAAGCTGCTGCAGATGACAAAAGATTTGTATAAAATATTTGCTAAAATAAACAGGCAAAAGGTGAAATTACTGATTATCGGCCTTTTCTACTTTTGTATCAATGTTTTCTCAAGCCGATTATAATATTGACGTTAAAATCCACTCTTGTTTTGGGAAATGATTAACCCATTTCCAAACAAAGAAGCTTTTTGACGCCAATAAAATAAAAACATAAAAACATCGTGGAAAATAAAGAAATTGCTTGTGACAAGCAATTTCTTCATTTCCCACAATGTTTTCTATCCCAAAAGACCAAAGAATCTTAAAATTCCATCCACTTGAAATTGTTGTTTG
This sequence comes from Fragum sueziense, assembly GCA_963680895.1. Lineage (NCBI taxonomy): Eukaryota > Metazoa > Mollusca > Bivalvia > Cardiida > Cardiidae > Fragum > Fragum sueziense. The sequence goes on along the minus strand of OY804603.1, from coordinate 51,957,491 downwards.
CAACATCTTTGAATTTGGACAAGTCTAAAATTTGCCGTTTGGTTAAGCTGTTTGGGCCCCGATACAGCTTCAAGTAAATCAGTGTAATGCCCCTACAGTCTGTCAACCAGAATTTGCTAACGGACAGTCTGATAATTTACCAACATTCAGGCAGAGATATACAAACACTGAAAAATTATATCAACAGGTTTTATTGTTAAAATAATAAACTTTAAAGAAATAAAAATAACATTTCAATCTCAATGAATAAACTTTGTAAAAGTATGAATAAATATAAAATAATCGAGCCAGGATCTGGAAAAAGGGCCCCAACAGCCAATCGCACTAGTTCATTGCTTGTGGTCAAGTGCAGTATATAGTCCAGTCACAATATTATGGGACATGTTGACAAATTTCACCTATATAAACAACACGATATGAGCCGCGACGCGAGAAAATCAGTCTTCGGGAGTTTGGACTAGATCCGACACAAACAAGGCTGTACAGCCGCAGAAAGTGATTAGTCACGAAATTTCGTACATGGGAAGAAGAACTAAACTTTCTCACCAGCAAAAACACAGACGCTGATCAGATTCGCAGTTACCGCGAAGCTGATCTGCGTCTTTGTTTTCGCTTATGCTAAATTCCGCTTTTCTCGCGTCGCGGCTCATATAATCAAACTCACAACTGCTGTAATTTTGTATGTAATAGTTTGAATCTTACAGGTGTTCCACACTTGAAAGATTTGAACCAAAACATGCAAAATTGTGTTGAGATTTTGAATGCTCTTTTCAGTGTTTACATATGTAAAATTTGGAAACATTCGCCATAATGACTGATCTATAGTAAGGACACGTGATGCTAACTAAATACATGCTATAGGTAATGAAGAAGCTATTAGAGAACATTGTGGATCTTGATCAGATTGTGCTTATACAAGGCTCATTTGGATCCATGTTGTTTTCAAATGCTATAACGGACTATTTTAATTATCCCCGCTCAATTCAAATGTTGTCTAGATATAACACTAGTTGGACAACATAGTGTCAAAAATCTAAGAGGGACAGAATTCTTACAAAATGCTTGTATCAACATTTTTTGTCATCTGCATCACAACTTGAATTTTGACAACCACAGGATAACATCATTTTGAGAAAAGTTTATACATGTACATAGATCTACCGTTCGTTTCTAAACAATGGCATGAGTAGAATGTAAAAATTGCCAGGAAAACCATGTGACTTTCCCAAGTGGCAAAAAGTTTGGACTGTTCCATTTTGAAAGCTGTTGCAGATGATAATTGATTGGTGTCAAAGGCGGAAAATGTAGATGTTCTTAGCACAGAAAATATTGAGGGACATGGTGAAATTGTTGACCATAAACAATTTCTTCTTTTCTCTCATTATTAACAAACTATTTCTTCTAGGGACATCAAATCCTTGGAAAAGTTTAACCTATGCAATATGAAGTGCCTTTAACACATTACAACACGACAAAATTTTGGAGGTCTGCAACAGACGTCAAGTTCAAATGATTGAATGTTAAAATTATTTGGTCTTTTTTGCTAGAGAACATTGTGGGAAATGAAGAAATTGCTGGACACAAGCAATTTCTTCATTTCCCGCAATGTTTTTCAAAGCTTTGGGAAGTTAAAAAGTTATTGTGTGGGAATAGGTTAAGACTCGAATAGCTCCTCTATCCCACAAGCTTATAATTATATAGAACCAATTTCAAATGGAGGACTGACAGTTGGAATAACTACAGTTCACAAATTTTGTATCACCAGGGTGCCAGTTTCTTCAAAATATGTAAGACATATATTTCCAGATCAGATTGTGCAAGTATGGTCTGATTTGGATCTATATTGATGTCTACAAGTCATAAAGACCATTGATGAACAACATAGATATTGCATGTTAATGTATATCCCTGCTGTTCCCAAATCCCTTAAAGTTAAAGGTCCCATTTCCAGATCACAGCTCAAAAGTGCATACAGGTTCAAGCATTTTATGCCCTTCATTATATGAATTTCTGTTCAGGATCACAAATTTCAAAATGAATGTTGTCATGCCTCTCGACTCTTTCCCAAATGACAAAATGTAGTGGCATGTTGTTGCAGAGAACAATATAGTTGGAACTGAGAATATGTAACTCATAGCTAGGAAAACATGAGAGAATAGATAAAAGCATTTTTCTTTTCTCTCAATGTTTACTTAAGTCAACTTTGTTAGGAATGTCAATTGAACTCTTTCCAACACAATATCTGGTATTGATGTCCCTTATAGGAAACATTTTGGAAAATATTAATGCAAAAGGAGAAAATGCTGATAACCAGCATTTACTACTTTCACCTGATATTTTCTGTGCCATTTTCCCCCTATCTTCATCAACATCTATTTTGACATTTAAGGTAAGTTTGGAGAGCGGCCATGTGACTTACAAATTTTGTGTTTATTCTGTGACACCAAATGCCTATGCTACAATTTTCATAAAATATTTTAAGCAAAACATTCCCCTTTTTTGTGATTGTGAATGTCAAATGAAGTATTTTTGTTCTTTTTTTATTATGTAAACATATGCCAGAAAAACTTAAGGCTTTTTTTAAATATAGATATTTTTGTCATAATTAGGCTAAAACAGGGTGGGTGGGGTAAGATAGTCAATATCTTTTTCATTTGCGTGGAAAGGTGTGCTGATTTTTTTGTGTAAAAAACTGCTCTTGGTATTATCTTCAAAAATATCCAAAAACAAAAAAATATTCATTGTTTTTGTGTGTGTGTGTTTTTTTTTTTTTTTTTTTTTTTTTTTGCAAATTGAAAAAAAGTTGCAAAATTTTCTCAAAAAAATGTGATTTTTCAAATTTTCCTATAGTTTTTTCCAGAAAATGGTTTTAAGAGATTTCTTTTTAAGCATTTCAGCACATTTTAAAATTCTAGACTGCTCCAAATTCAAAGGTGTTACAGACAACAATTACAAGTGAATGAAATTTTACATTTTCTGGTCTGTTCTGTTAGAAAACATTGAGGGAAGGGAAGAAATTGCATGTTACAAGCACATATTTCTTCATTTTCAAAAATGTTTTCCCAAGCCTTTATCTGTTGAGGCATCAAAATGTAACAGAGTGTGGAAATGGCTTAAAGGAATTGCAGACAAGATAATTGGTGTCGAAAGTCAAAAATGTGTATTGTATTAGTATATTATAGCAAAGAAAATATTGAGGAAAAATTGATGACTATCATCAATTTCTTCTCAATGTTTTCTTAAATCATGTCTTATAAGGATTTCAAAGCAGATCTTTATTTGTAAAAGAATTAGTTGACTGTCCTTATATTTAATACTTGCCCAAAAGGTCTTGTTAGGCAAAAGAAGAAAATGTGTTTAATCATTTTTTTCTCCTTTTGCCTCAATATTTTCTGTGCTATATTAATTTTGACATTTCAAACTGAATATTATAGCAGATTCTTGTTTTTTTTTTAAACAGAAAGCTGAACCACTCCCACTTTACTCTGTCCAACAACAAACTTTTAGATACGCCAAAATTGGAACAAGCAATTCTAATGGTACTCAATATGAAAGACATGTATATAATATATTGAGGGAAGAAGTAAAATTGCAGATCATCAGCTTTTTCCTCTTTATTTCCTAACTTTACTCTAAAAGACAGGTCAAAACCTGCTGTTTAACCACTATTCCTTTGACTACCAACTGAATATGACTTAAGACAAGAGCCGTCATAGACGGATTATGCTCCCCGAATAAGTGCTTGTCACAAAATAAAAACTATCATACATTAAGCCCCCTTTTCCCATGACTGCTTATTTTGTACACACATTATTTATAGAATATGGTCTAGAACATCCTATTTGTTACATAAGTACAAAATTTCAATGAATTCTGCCCATTAGATGAAGAGAAATTAGAGAAAAACTAATTTTTACATTAAGGCCCCTTTTGCCATGACGCAGCCTCAAATTAAGAAACGGACAAAAAAGTCCCTAGCTATTATCCCAGGGAGTTCACATGTGAAGTTTCATTGAGTTTGGTTCAAGGGTTGCTGAGATCTGGCTGTGGACGGACTGACAAATTATCATACATTAAGCCCCCTTTTCCCATGACAGATTTTTTGTACACACATTATTTATAAAATAATGTCTAGAACATCTCATTTATCACAAAAGTACAAAATTTCATTAAACTCTGCCCATTGGATGAAGAGAAATTTGAGTAAATCTAATTTTTACATTAAGGCCCCTTTTTCCATGACGCAGCCTCAAATCAACAAACAGAGAAAAAGGTCCCTAGGGATTATCCCTGGGAGTTCACATGTGAAGTTTGGTTGAAGTTGGTCCAAGGGTTGCTGAGATATGGCTGTGGACGGACGGACGGACACACGGACGGACAGCATGGCGACTATTTTCGGGGAGCATAATAAACTGACACGATTTAAAAACGCAAAACACGTTTTCGTTAACCATTCATTTCCCATTGCCTTGATCGGCATCATATTTTGGGACATGTATGAGAAAATGTATACGCTTCACGTCTCAGTGATTTTGTCGTGTTTTCTGTAAACTATCCGGAGATCTAAACGGCCCATCACTAAATGCTCGTGTGTCTCGTGCATTCAGACCACGTGTTAAATCACTAAGATTTTTTGTGTACAAATTGCCACGTTGATTTACTTGTTGAAAACATACGAGAACAACGAAAGAAAATTGTGTACAAAATGCTGAGGCTTACTTTGCGAAAATGGAACCGAGTTTTTCGGCTTTTGGTTTGCGGTGTTTCGCAAATGAATGTAGCTAGACGCTTTAATGTAGCCGAAACGACGGTTCCAAGGTTTATGAGACGTGTAAACGACACGGCAATATTTACAGACCAACCACGTCCTGGTAAGCTGCGTGTAACAACTGTACGTCAACATAACTGTATACGTTAACGTCACCAACGCAACAGATTTGTGATGGCTCAGTCTATAGCAAATTCTATGGTTGGTAATCGCGGGTGGCCTATACATCGCGATTTGGTGATAAATCGCCCGTGAAAACACGGGGTTCGTTGTCGTCGTCCTGTTTGATTCCAGGCCCTTGACTCAACGTGCATTTTGACATAATCTGACGTCCATTCAGGCATTATTCGTGGTTTTAAAGGTCATCTTCTGTCCTGTTATGTTAACAATTGTAAAATTTGCAATTTTACATGGCTATATATCGGTTTTGCAAGATGTAGGAGATACCATTATAAAAGTCCTTTTTTGCGTTTTTAAATCGTGTCAGTTTAGTCTACACCTAATAAGATATGTATGACGTCTGATTTATGCTGGCCCGATCGAAAACATTTGGCGGTGGAACTCTCTACCGCCGAATGTTTACGACCATGTCCAAATAGGTTCGGATAACGACAACGCTCGAAAAAAGCCGATGTTTTTTGACTCTCAAAATGGCAACATTACGGGAAAACCTTACAGGAAAAGAGGAAAATGTTGATTACCAGCATTTTTTACTTTTCCTTGAAGAATTTCTATGCTTGGACCATGTGATTTTGAAAATAAGCATTTATATTAAATTTGACTAGCCTAAAATTTTATCATCTTAGTATGGGTTAAAAACATAACCTTTGCCCAAATTAGACCTGCTTTGGCATTCTAATTTGAAAACATTGACAGAAAAGATGAAATTGCTGAATACTTTTTTCCTTTTGCCTCAACAGTTTGTGCTAAAACATGAACATTTCTCTTGACTTCAATTATTTTGTTGTCTGCAGCAGCTTTTGAAGAGGAGCATTTTAAAATTCTGCACTTTAAGAATTGGTAAAGAAGGGCATAACCCTTTAACCCTTTCACTGCCATAGGCGACTTTTGTCGACTATAGGGGGTCCCTGCCATAGGCGACTTTTGTCGACAAATTTATGGGGACGAACAACAACAACAACAACAACATAAAAAAGAAAAAAAAATATTGTCATTTCATAAATTACCTTTAAATTTTGGTCACATATAGGTGCTTCATTTGTCTGTATGTGCTGAAAAATTTGAAAGGAATCCATCAAATGAGTCAAAAGTTATGCATGTTTTTGTGAACAGGGTATCGAAATTTCTTCGAATTAATTCAGCAGTGAGAAACACGTCCGAAAAAAATATTTGGCAGTGAAAGGGTTAATTAAACAATACCTGCATTTGGCGTCTTTTTTAGAGCATATTTTGGGAAACATATAGGCAAAAGAAGAAAATACTGATTGAGACAAAAGATGCTGATAATTAGCAATTTCTCAATTCACCTCAATATCTTGTGTTACATTCATTTGAACACACACTTTATCTTTATCAACACCCATCTGTCATCAATGACATCTGAAAAATTGAATCGGCATAAAATGTTGTTGTTTGGGGAAAAAAAATAACCCTTTACCAGACGGCAAAATTTTAGACTGGTCCTATTTCAAAGATTTTGCAGACAACAACTTCAAAAGTGACTAGAATTTAACAATTTTTCCTCTTTGGGGGTAGAACACAGTGTTGGAAAATGAAGAAATTGATTGTCACAATTGATTGATTGGGGTTCAATGCTTCTTTCAATTGCTATTTCACATAGCAACGGCTGGAGCACCTAACTGTGGATTCCTGTCATTTCTCAAACAAGTACTACCACAACATCCTTATCCAGACTCCAGCTGCTGGCCCACAAAGGTAAATCATTATAAAACCATTCATGGGTGGCATTTTTGTCAGAAAGGATATTTCCCACAGACCAGATTGAATTGATCGTCACAAGCAATCTCTTAATTTTCCATTATGTTTTCCAAAGCATTTTACACTTAGGAACTCAAAAGGCATCAATGTGTGTTCATGGGTTAAATAGTTGGTGTTGACATTGTATTGAGTCCTCTATTACAGTGATTTTCTATAACTAACTCCAGGTTGTCTGGCAGAGATGGTAGGCTTTCTCTGAATGGTCCTTCAAACTTTGTCTTGAGATCTTTGATTGGTGGAGGTCCATATGCCAAGGGTGAGAAGTCTGTATCTAAATTTGGAGTGTTTTGAAGTTTACTTACACAGTCTAAAGGGGATAAAAACACTGTTGAGTCAACCGTAAATACTTTCGGACTGTCTTTAACTTTTATTTCAGGAGTATCAATGTTAAAATTCTCTATTCCTATACTTTTGGAAGCCGAGTTTAAAAGTTCTGTTAAAAATGTGGGTTTGAGATGCCCTCCTGATTTTATTTGCATCGACGGGAATCTAGGAGATGCTACTTGCTTGAATGGAGATTTAAATGCAAGTTTTTTGGTGGAACTCGGGAAGGGACTGTATCTGTCTAAACTGTCACGTCGACTCTTGGCTGGGGATTTATAGTTTTGTGACAACATAGTCTGGAGATCCCTCGAAAAGTTGGGGGTTTTAGAGTTTGATTTCTTGTCGGATGATGGCATGATTGGTTTATATCGCCAGGACACTTTACGTCCAATAATAACAACCGCAGTGTCTGAATCTGAAGAACTTCTGCCGTCTGTCCGTGCAGGCCGTGTTTGTCTCTCACTAACCTCCTCAACATTAATTACAGGAAGCTCATTGTCAACATGATTTAGTGGTTTGGAGATAGAGGTAATCAAACTTTCACAACTTTTTGACATGATGCTATCATATGTATGATCACTATCTGTAGACTTCCTGCTGCCTGAATAACCAGTCTCCTCTGCCACATCACACAAGTCATGTCTCATGTTTGTGTCCGCGATCACGGACGTCAGACTCTCATATGTATGTTCATCATCATCAGAGTCTGTCTGGGACGTATCACATGGTAACGCACGAGGTATCACCAGTCTTGTTCTACCTTTTAATCTCTGGTCTGCACACCTTTTTATGTTCTCATTCAATGATATTCCTTCCATTCTCAGCTTGTCTCTGTGGAGTTTGTCAATGTTAGCTGTCCTATGCTTTGGGCTTTCACAATCTTTGTTATCCTTAATCTGTAATCGCACATCCTGGCACTGAGCACTATTTCTATCCAGGGTAGGAAATTCAGGAGATGAATAATCTTTACATGGAGGACTTGTCTGAATCGACTGTTCACTGTTAACTTTGGACTTGCCAGAATGAATTTTGATGCTAGGTTTTGTCACGATGATTCTAGGTCCTTGGTTTGGTGAAACATAGGCGTCACTCTCTGATGTATGACTGTAGCGGTCTCTTTCTGATAAACTAGAATCTCCACTAAATGCTCGATTAACTCTGCCTGCAATACGACAACAAAAACATTTTTAACCCTTTCCCAAACAAGACCTGGTTTTGACGTCCCTAATAGAAAAGGCTTGGGAAAACATTGAAACGAAAGAAGAAACTGCTGACAACCAGCAGTTTCTCCTTTTGCCTAATATTTTCTGTGCCATATTTTACACAAATTCTATCTATAATAACATCTATAATAACATCCATTTTGTTATTTATGGCAGTTTTTGAAGTGGATCACGCTAACATTTTGTTGTTTGGGAAAGGGTTAAACAAGTTTTTGCAAATTTCTGAAAAACAGTTTGAAATTGAACTCTTTGGTGAAGCAAAGATAAAATCATTGCTTAAAACATTACCAAACAACAAAGTTTTAAATTGGTCTTACATCAAAGGGGTTGCAGCCAACAATTTCAAATGGATGGAATTTTACATATTTTGCACTTTTTAAATAGAAAACGCAGTAATTTCTTCATTTTCCACAATATTTTCAAAAGACATTATCTTGTTGGGAGTCAAAAGGCAGTCATGTTAAAATGGATGTTGATAATGTTTGTATTTTTGTATGATACAGCAAACAAAATATAGAGACAAAAGGAGAAAATGTCAATTTTCAGCATTTTCTTCTTTTGTCTCAATGTTTTCCCCAGCCATTTTTACCAGGAACATCAAACCCCCGTCTAGTACGGGAAAGAGTTAAATTTGCAGAAAGAACTAAGAGCAACTATAATCAGAGTTTAACCAAGATTTCAAATTTTTACTTAAAATTCTTTACCAACTGTTCTTATCAGGTCAAATGTCATATTCTAAAATTAAAGGTTTTGAAAGTTAAGGTTTTGTCTATGTAATAAACAACACTGGCATGACTGTATTCCAGTAGGGCTGTGAAATGAGCTCTCTGGACATGAAGGACAGACTTGCAGTAAAGAGAAATCATACACAAATGCCATCATTCTTTTTCAATGAATGTATTATGAAAGCGCTATTTAAGGTAGAAGACCCATAATGAAAAACAACACCTTCTAGCCATACGAAATGCATCAAATTACACACACTTGTAAATACACTTCACATAACTTGATTCACCGTGCCGGATTTCAAGATTATGCTTCAAGAAGAAACAATTTACAAATATCATTTACCCTATATTCATATGCAAGGGAGGTTATTTGAACATTTTTGTCAAATATTTTCATAAGTATGCATGAATTCAAAATTCTAAACTGTTCAAAATGCTTATGTTTATATTTGAAATGGAAATGTAACACAGTTTAGGAATTACTGGCATTTTTCAAAATGTGTTTATTTCCATTATGGGTCATCTGCCTTTAAATGATACAATAATAGTATTAATACTGGTCTATTCTCAGCTTAACCCATTACCAGACAGCAAATTTTTGGACTTGTCCAAATTCAAAGATGTTGCAGACGACATTTTCAACGCGATGGAACTTCAAAATCTTATATTTTTGGGGTAGAAAACATTGTGGAAAAAGAAGAAATTTCTTGTCATAAGCAATTTCTTCATTTTCCATGATGGTTTCCCAAGAATACGAGGGATGATCAAAACATTCGTAAGATGGGCCCATTGCTTACGTAGTACTAGCTTGATCAGCGTATAACTTGGTAATGTCATAGTTCCATTATCCACAGACTGCATAAAAATTAAACGAGTTGCAAAAATGTTTTAAACTTTTTACGGCCGTAAACTGCGTTACAATAGTAACGTAGGTATGCCTAGGCGGGGGAGCGTCAAAAACAATACATGGTCGTTGAATTATTCAAATTTTCTTAAACTTTTGAGTGGATTTTTTGTCCCAAATTATTATTTCGCTATTATGACGTCTTGACGTCAAGTTGTAGACGTTTTTGTTAAAGTTTTTATGAGGATAGTACAATTTTAATAAGATAGAACAAATCAATTAAATAGCCACATGACGTCAGCGCCAGAATTAGAATATCGATATGTCATAAAATTCTGCAATAATCTTGGTCATACAAAAACGCAGAAATTTAAAATGATGAAGAAACCAAAATATAGCGATGTAGTAAAATTGTGTTTAAGTGACACTCAAGATTTAGACGCCAATAGTGGATAATGGATGCCAAGATAGTATTGCAATCGGCCACAGCCTGGTTAACGACGTCAGAATTGCGGTAAACAGTGATAGGCTCCGCCTTGATAGTAGATCGATCTTAAAACAATCAGATAGAGAACTGTTCAACATTTTGATTCTTGAATTGTATGATAACACTTTCAGCTAATTTATACCTCGGGTATGGAAGTGTATGTTAGTAAATATGGACTTTAAATAGAAGGTTCCGTGACCGTGTGAAGTTGATGTCACGTTTGACATTCTTACTCCCCCGCCACGCGCATAGTCTTTGTCTAAAATTTGTCAATGTACAATAACTGTTACATGTACAGTATTTAAAATTTCATTATTTATTGTACAGATGTCACAGTTAATGACTGTATAACATCTGTTTTGATAGTCAACACTCCGAAAATTTTATTAATCCATTTTACGAACTTTTGGATCACCCCTCGTATTTCCTGAGGGGTGTCCTTGTATCATGTATGGGAATGGGTTAACTCTGAATTCATCATACAGTAAAAGAGCTCGACTGAGATGTACATCCCATTGTATAAGATGGCGTGTGATGTAATTTGGACTCAGAAAAAGAAATTGTTGCTATTGTTACCTGACTCCCTGCTTGATGTACCAGAATATGGGGGAAGTAATATTGGCTGTGAGGAGCAGTTGAGCTGGTTTTGTTGCTGGAAGCTGATGTATGATGCCAGATTGGTCGACGTTGACAGGAGATTACTGTCACCTTTTGTGTCTGTCAGTCCGGTAGTGTTGTAGCTAGAGGCCTGAAATATTTTCAACAAGGGCTTCACGAAGTGTTGTATACATCAACGAAAATATATCATATTTGCAAATCCAAAGTTTTAAGGAACATCACAATTAGAGCGAAAGATAACATTTTAAATTTGTTATCAAAAATCCAAACTATACATTAAAAGGCAAGGTATTCTATGTAAGATGTGTCTTTGAAACACATAAGCCCCATAAACTTCTCTGTTTTGTGTTTACTTTTCATTGTAAGTTTTAACCACACAGGCAAACAGATGGCCACAAGAAAAACAGTCGTAGACCTGAGTTCCAACAAAATAAATTCCGAAAAGATTGAGGCAAAAGATGAAAACCACCATTTTATCCCTCTGCTTTAATTTTCTTTGCTATATTGTTCACAAACCCTATTTATATTTCTGCTGCATTAAACAGATCAGACATCTAAGATATTACTGCATATTTGACTGAGCAGATTGACCATACTTAATGACTTATTCTATGCTCAAAAGCCACATACACAATGTTTTCCAAAGCCCTATCTATACAGACATTAAAATCAGGTCTTGCTAACCGTTTTCCAAAACAAGACCCGATTTGACTTTCTAGTATAAATTGTTAGGGAATAACCAGCTATTTCTTATTTTCACAAACTGTTTCATTCTCTAATATGAGCAATATGGACATTCACCTACAATGATTTTTCCACATATTTTGTAGTTTGGGAGAGCAGTAACCCATTTCCACACAGTGAAACTTTTGACTGGCCCACTAAATAAAGGCTTTGGAAAAAAAGAAAATGAAGAAATTGCTTGTCATAACCAATTTCTTCAATTCCCACAATATTTTCTATCCAAAATGAACAAAAAAAGTAGAAGTTCAATCATTTGAAAATATGGTCTGCAACATCTATGAAATTTGGCCAGTCTAAAATTTTGCCGTCTGGTAAATTGGTTAATGCTTATTTTACCTCAACGACAGTTTGAAATGATTCATCAAAGAAGCTGTGATCACCCACTGTGTCCTTGTCTGAAATTAGAATACAAATGTTAAACCTTTACCAAGCAACATACCACTTTGATTTGATTTATTGGGGTCTTATGCCATTTTCAACTGCTATGGTTATATAATAGCGACTGGAGCACCTAACCATGGAGTCCTGTGATTTCTCATACCAGTGCTACCACAACATCCTAACCGAGCATCCAGCTACTTACCCACATAGGTTAACGATTATCAAACCATTAGTGGGTGACATTGATTTTTGTCAGAAAGGATATTTGCTGCGACGAGAGATTGAACCCGGGACCTCTCCAGTGAGAGGCAGATGCGCTACCAACTGCCCCATGGTTTTGACACATGGTTTTGATGTCCCCAATCAGGGTGTCCACAGTTTGAGCAAAGCAAAATTCCCTGACTTTTCCCTGACTAAAATCAAATTTCGCTGACTTATGTTTACCGTATTTCGTACATTAATTTATGAAAATGTTGGCCTCCTCCACCCCTACAGCCAACCCTTTCCACCTCCAACTTTACTAATTATAATAACTGTAACTGTATTACTATTTGTATGAGGCGCTAGTCCCTTCAGTTTTTTCTCAAAGAACAATTTGGAGTAATGAAAACTACTTGTCACATTATCATTAATGCTATTGTTATTATCAGTATTATCATTATAGCCAATCATTAATAAACTGCCTTAGCCTTTATTCTTTTTATCTTTTTATCATTCATACACCAATTATTTCAAAATTCCCTGATTTTTCCCCGACTTTTGCTTAAACTGTAAAATTCCCTGACCAATTCCAAAATTCTCTGACAATTCCCTGACCTTGAAAATATGTTTTTTTCCATGACTTTTTCCCTGACCGTGGACACCCTGCCAATTGAAAAAGCTTACTAAAATTGAGGAAAATGAATGAAATGCCAATATTGAAATGCTAATATTCAGCATTTGCTCCTTTTCCTTTATAGTTTTCAGTAGCAAGTGCTGACATTCCATACAGCCTGCCAAAGGCCAGGAAAGTAAAGTACACAAATGTACCAGAATGACACGGATTAAACCTTGCCCTAACAGCAAAATTATAGGGTTGTCAAAATTCGAAGATTTTGCAGGTGACAATTTCGGGTAAACTTAACATTTTTGAGTATTTTCAGGTAGAAAACATTGTAGGAAATGGAAACACACAAAATTTTCTCCATTTTCCACAAAATTTTCTTAAGCTATTTTCTTCTATGGTGTCTAAAGGCGTCACTGTGCACTGCACAGTGTGCAGAAATGGGTTAGCCCTTTCCCAAACAAGGCCTGGGCCCGTATTCACCAACACATTCTAAATTTTAGAATTAGACTAAATCTAAAGAATTTGCTAAATTGGGAGTCTAATTCTAAAGTACGTATTCACCAACGCATTCTAAATCTAAATCTTTAGAAAATTCTTTAGATTTCTAAGTCTACCCCCTGCCGTGCTAAAGTACGTTTCATGGGTGAAAAAATGGCCGCCGTTCACCGCTTCAAGGCTTGTTGCACGCTTAAAATCGACAAAGGAATCCAAAAACAAAACAAAAGTCCATCTAAAACTTGATCTGTTACAAAAATTCGATGAGATGGCACTTTTTGAAGATATTTGAACGCGCAAATCGTAACTCGACAGGCTCAAAAGGTCAGCCGGTAAGAAAAGTGCCATTCTTGTAAACATGACAGATTGTCTGACGCAAAATCTTTCACTTGTCATGGGCAAAACAAACATGTTAGCCTACGTTTCGTTAATCAAATATTGTCAGAGAGAAATCAAAGAGAAAACAGCTCAAACAACAAAGTATGCAACTCAACTTTACAACTAGCTATGAACCTTGGCCGGTGTGTTTTTGTGTGCACATGAGCGAGTGTGGGTCGGGATCGGAAGCCAGAAGGGTCCGTTTGAACAAAGAACAAAATTAACTTGAAACGGAGAAAAACGTAGCAAATTTAACACGATCATGAGCACATACCATAATATTCTTTGATCTCTTATTCCCTCTAACTGCAACTTCCTAAATCAGAGCTCCAGATAGGATGCGTATTTGCGTAAAATACGCATTGATTTGGTCTGAATACGCATTAACTTTTATAAAAATGCGTACAAATACGCATTCAAAATAATGAAAACGCATTTGATAATTGCCAGTTAGCGTATCAAGATCGGAAAATGTTGAGAAAAAACATGCACTAGGAAATATCAACAATTAACACAAACTTTTTGTCTTTACGGCAGTCAGCTATCCGATATCTATTACAACTTTAATCAGCCAATCACAGTCTTGAATAATTGGGGAATATCAATTACGTCACCACTGTGACCAGCCGAGCGACAATCGGCTACTCCGTAGATCTACCGAATGATGCCGAGTGTTGCATTTGTTTGAATTTCAATCAATCGGTTATCTCCGTGAAAGCAAATCGTTACCCAATTTAACAGACCATTTCGTCAATCCGTAAATCGTAAATGGTAACTCGAAGGTGTTTGTTTTCTTTTCAAACCGGCAAACGAGTAAATCCACTGCTGAGCAGATCGTAACTTTAGGCGATTTTTGCCGATATTCGTTCTGAAATGGCCCCACAGGCAAAGATAGCACACGATGGTAATCTTGTTCAGAAAAAAACCTCGATGGTCAGAAACATACCGCGGTTAGATGGCCTCGAACCCGAAAATAAAAGTGGGTTGTTCCGGTGGGGTGTTCCTGTTTATTTTAGTCCTTTCCCGAACAAGAACGTAAAAACGCCCTGCCTCAAAAAATTATCTGGAAATACGCATTGGAAAAAATTCTGAGGGGTAAATACCCCTTGCCTCAAAAAATTATCTGGAGCTCTGCTAAATTCTTGACCTAAGTCCTGTTTATCCGGCTGGGTCGTCCATTTTCAAACAGTCTCCAAGAAGTTGAAAAAGACGAGTGATGATCGTGGCCAAAAGGCAAATTTCAAACCAACGGTACCCTGACTGATCACAAGGCATACCATTTTCTTGAAATAAGATGAATAACCAATTTCTTGATGAATTCTATCCTTCCAAAATCCACAGAATCCTCCCGGTTTGTCGTTCAGTAAACATCGCATCTCAGAGAAATCAAAACGTCACAGATTGTGTGAATTACGTCACAAAAAGCTTTGAACTTGACCTTGGGTTTATATTTAGATCATTAATCGAGGGGCCTACAATGGGGAATTTTATGTCTACTAATATGTGCTCTCGATAAGAATTAAGGATTTAATTATTGGCAAGTCTATTTATCATTTTCTGATTCACAGACATTTGCCATATATATTATGGGGGTAAACTGAGTTGTTGTACAGTTGTTAGGATGCAGAATTTTATGCAGTTAAATAAATATTTAATCGTTAGATCCTATTTAGATATTGTTTGCTTTGCAATAGATATTACTGAAGATGGGACACACTGCACAAATGATTAATTATCGAAGGTATAAAAAAGGTCAAAATTAAAACAGTGCTTGCCGATTGTCAAACAGTCTGTCCTTTCGTTCGTTCCGTTTTGATCAATGCCGTCTCTTCGCTTTGGCTTTGATCCAACGGACCCTTAAAGAAGTTGAAGGGTGTCTACTACGTTTTGATCCTCAAAATATACAGACCATGATGCTGGTTGCATAATTTGCCTATGCTCTATTAAAATCCGGAAACCAGCGCAGGATTGTGGCCGCTTACACCGCGTACAAACTATTCTAAATTAAGACTGGTCTAAATTGCGTTGGTGAATAAGGAATTTAGAACTTTCTTGGCTGAGTAAAGAATTTAGAATTTAGACAAAGTCTAATTCTAAAATTTAGAATTTGTTGGTGAATACGGGCCCTGGTTTTGACACATGAAAGAAATGCTTAAGAAAGCATTAAGGCAAAAGAAGAAAATGCTGATAACCAGCAAATTTTCCTTTTGTCTCAATATTTTCTGTGCTATATCTTACACAAATCTTATCTTCATTGACATCTGTTTAGTCGTCTGCAGTTCCTTTCAAATTGGACAATCCTAGAACTTTGCAGTTTGGGAAAGTGTTAAAGGAAGGTTTTTGAAACACTGAGGCAAACATGAAAGGGTTAATATATGTATCACATAGCTGGTGAGCCCCTGGTTTTGTTACACTACAGATTTTATTAACAGTAATTGTCCATGTGCACATCCAGAAATTTTTCTCAGAAGGGGCCTGATTGCATCGGCGAATGAAAAATTGCTTAAAAATCAATTCGATAGGCTTTTCCTACAAATTCAAAAGGGGGCTTGGGCCCCCAGGCCCCACCCCTAGACCCATGCATGTTGTCCATTAGCTTCACATACCAGATTTGTGTGATTCTGCTCCATCTAATGTCTGTATGGTTTGGTATGTAGGGTCCTTCTCAAACGACATGCTGGAAACCTGCAACAATAATGAAATACTCCAAGGCTGAGACTTAATTGTACATTGTTGATTTAACTCTTTCCTACACAAGACCTGGTTTTGATGTCCAGAATAAAATTAGCATAGGCAAAGAAAAGCATTGAGACAAAAGAAGAAAATGCTGATAATCAGCATTTTCTCCTTTTATCTAAATGTTTTATGCGCTATATTATTCACAAATTTTACCTGCAGTAACAGCCATTTTGTTGTCAAAAGTAACATTTATATGAAAGAGCAATCACATTGTCTCAACTTTTGTATTTTTCTTTTAATGAAATAACCATCAGTGCACTTGACTATAAGAAACCCCAATTTGCCATAATAGGACTTTCAATTCATACTATGCACTTGTAAAATTAGTTATATAATCAAGTACTTTGGTTCAATTTGAAAGTATGAAAACAATGTCAACTGACTCAACTCCAAATCATTGTTGTAAATGCAAAACCTCGTATCTCGTTTTTGAAAAAAATTAAAGGGTAGGGAAAAAAGAGTAATAACTTTGCCCAAACTGAAATGTTTTACTTGAAATTTGGACATATTGTTCACAAATAATGTGTCATTAATACTGATCAGCAAAATTATTGCAAAACCTGAGAGAATTTTCTAAACTGGGCACACAATTTTGTACTTTGAAAATAGCAATGATCGACATACGAGGTTTTGCATTTACACCGACGAAATGTTATGTGTTCAAATTTTATACCTGACTGTCAGATCTTGGGCGGATGACATCAACCCTATTTGTAAGAACACGATCTCGAGTACTCATGTGTTTTTTGCGGAACTTTTCAAAATACCTCTGCTGAATCTCTTCTTCAGTAAGCTTCTTTCTACATCGCCTGAAAGTTGGTTATGATACATGTAGATGATAAATTATAACACCCCAAACCCTTTTCCAAACAACAAAATATTAGGGAAGTATGTTTCGAAAGCTGCTGCAGAAACACAAATAATGTTGCTAAAGGTAAAATTTGTGAATTATGTAGCCCAGAAAACATTGAGGCAAAAGGAGAAAATGTTGGTTATCAACATTTTCTTCTTTTGCCTCAATGATTTCAAAAGCCCAAACTATTAGGGGCACTAAAGCTTTGGGAAAGGGATAAAATCCAGTAACTTTGAAGCAACATCCGACCTGAACCAGTTTAACAGGGTTTCCATCGACTTTCAAAACTGGGGTGATTGTTTGATTGGTTATATCAAACATAACAGATATTGAATTTCCTAGGGTTATTGAAGAAGACCTTTTACTGATGTCCGTCAGATCTTAGAACAATGGTTATAAAGATCTGATTTTACTGATCAAATTGATTTTAACCCTTTTCCAAGACAGTGACACCTTTTGACTCTACGAAATGTTAAAGCATTGAAAAATATTGACTAAAAAATAACAGGTGTGACGAGCCCCGCCCTGCCACGCCTTCATTTTTTGACGAATCAAAAATTCGCGAACAAGTTTTGAAAAGGGTCACTCAAGGAACATTCCTGCCTAGTTTGGTCAAAATTGGCCCACTGGTCATCTTCGCAAGCCAAGGGTTACTACCTCCACTTTGTTCCTTACGAACCCTTGGCCGCTCGCCTCTATGGAAATCGAAAGTACCACCGTGCGATTTCATTGGACGCGATAACTTTCCCATTATCCAATCAAAACACACTAAACAAGCCGTCTTTGTCAAAACGAAAACGTCACGGCTGACGTGAAAATCGATATCCGTATTTGATGCATCGCCTAACACGTTTTAGTACGAGGCTTTTGATTGGCCAGAAATAGCAACTGCAAAGGGCCGCGACTCTTTATCGCCGAAAGGTGGCATGGTGGTACTTTCGATTTCAATAGAAGCGAGCGGCCAAGGGTTCGTAAGGAACAAAGTGGAGGTAGTAACCCTTGGCTTGCGAAGATGCCCACTGGTATAAGAGGAGAAGATGTTTAAAGAAAAAAATAACAGACGCACGGACGGACGCACGGACACACGACGGACACACCATGACAATAGCTCGCTGGCCTTCGGCCAGTGGAGCTAAAAATGAAGAAAATACTAATTACCACTAAAACATTTAAGACTGGTATACATGAATTTAAGGCACCCGACCCCTCAAAAGCACCAAAGAGCCAGAGGCAAAATTTGAAAAGTGCAAATAATTCATGAACTGTGTTACATTTCCATTCCAAATACAAACATAAGCATTTTGCACGGTTTAGAATTTTGAATTAATGCATAATTATGAAAATATTTGACAAAAATGTTAAAAATTACCTCCCTTGCATATGAATATAGAGTAAACTAATATTTGTAAATTATTTTCTTTTTGAAGCATAATCTTGAAATCCGGCACAGTTAATCTTAACTTATGTGTGTATTTACAAGTGTGTGAAATTTGATGCATGAAAGTGCAGATTTTTTCAGGGTCTGTAAATCTTAATACAACAACATGGTTGAGAGGTACAGCGTTGGCCTTGTGAGTGAAAAGTTCCAAGTTAGATCACCAGTAGTAGTGGCCATAAGCTAAAAGGCCGGTGTTGTGTCATATATCCTGTGTTTTCATTAATTGTAATTGGTAATTGTGATAGAGATTTGAAATGAAGCTGACCAGTGCCCATCTTTGGGATCTAACTAGCTCTAACCAAGTAGCAAGCAGGTTATGTCTGTCAGATTGTAACATACAATTCATACTTACACACAGTTGATTACAACAATACTCAGCGTGGCACACATACACACTCCCAAAACAGTGCTTGCTATTACCTCCATAGTTATTTACCTGCAAAAATAATTCACAAAATAAGAGATGTTTGCAAAAACAATTTGGCACCCTCAAGGGCCTACATTAACCCTTTCCCAAACAAGACCTGGTTTTGACGTCTCTAATAGAAAAGGCTTCGGAAAACATTGAAACAAAAGAAGAAACTGCTGATAACCAGCAGTTTCTCCTTTTGTCTCAATGTTTTCTATGCCATTTTTTACACAAATTTTATCTTTCGTAACATCCATTTTGTCATTTGTGGCAGTTTTTGAAGTGGGTTAACTCAAAATTTTGATGTTTGGGAAAGGGTTAAACAATTGAAGCAGTCCAATAGTAGTATCTCAACAAGTATGAAAATACCAAAAGGGAAATAACTCCATAAATAAAATGATTGATCTGCTTAGTAACAGTTCTTGTGCACTGTACTTCTCTATAATGTGATCTTTCCACCTATGAGGTTTTGTGACTCTACCGGTAAGTTAACCATACACACTTTTTGAGTTATGCTCCGGACAAAATTAAGTATGAAAATCTTCAAAGGGCAATAACTCCATAATTATGGTGGGAAGAGCAATGGTTCTTGCTCCTCTCCATAACGAGATCTATCCACCTATGAAGTTTCATGATTCTATTTTTAATACTTTTTGAGTAATACTCTGGACAAGGTTTGGTCTACGGACAAACAGACCATCCAACACTTGCAAAACCATTACCCACATTATCCTGAAAAGGGACATAAATGGTTGAACATTAAACCTTGGTTCGCCATGCAATGTTCCAACTATCTCTAATCTTTGGATTTTCCTAATTTCCTTGTGTATGTGTTTTTTCAGCGCTCTTCAATCATGATATATACGCTTATTGATGATTATCAAATGAGTTTTCCTTATTTTGACAGCCGGCCGCGGCCTTAGCGCAGTTGGTAGCGCATCTGACCCTCATTCGAGAGGTCCCGGGTTCGATACCCGGCCGCGGCTAATACCCTTTCTGAAAAAATTGTCACCCACCAATGGGTTTGAAATCGTTAACCTAAGTGGGCGAGCAGCTGGAGGCTCGGTAAGGGTGTTGTGGTAGTACTGGTTTGAGAAACAACAGGAATCCATGAGTAGGTGCTCCAGCCGCCGCGATATGACCCTGGTAGTTGAAAACGGCGTAAAACCCCAATTAACTCAATTATTTTGACAGCATATCAATACGCATTTTTATGAAAGTTTATGCGTAATCAGACCAAATCATTGCGTAGTTAACGCAAATACGCATCTTATCTGGAACTCTGACATCAGATTATTAGTTGGACTAGCTGCGATATCGTAGCCACAAACTTGATGATGGGTATTGGTTTGTGGTTACGAGTCCACCCTATTCCTTCTTTAGAGCAAGACAAAAAAGTGGAAAACACATTTTCTTAAATTTTGATAAATTTTGAATACTAACATATCAGATGTGAATCCCATAAAAAGATGTCATATGGCATAAATTCAGTTAAAAAATATTGATAAGAATTGTTATAAATTTTTTCTTCCAATGGAAAATTCAAGTCTCAGTAGAATAAAATGGGTGGGTAACTCCACTTCTAAATTGAATTGAGCTTTATTTGAAAGTGATTTCAACATAAAACTATGCTGGATTGACAGGAAAATGGTTAACCTGTTGTCAGGTAACATTCTTACTACATTCCATAGCTTTATTTTGAAGTTTTACTATGCTAAACTTGCTGGAATGAATCATTCCAGCACCTGCTCCATTGCAACGAATAGGAAGGAATTGTAACCGAAACCCAGATCAAAATTAAACAAGATGTGTTTGTGAAACACAAATGCCCCCAAAATGGCCATTTAAGTAAAATGTTAAGTTTTCATAAAGGGTTGATAAGGGTTAATGGATGACCTTGAGGAAGGTCAAATTGCATGGAACAGATAGATATCATTAAAAGGAAGTTGCATACCTAATTTGAGCTTTGTATGTCAAATACTTTTGGAGAAAAGGCAAATGTTAAGTTTTCGGAGTAAAATGTTAAGTTTTTGTAGAGTAAAGGGTTGATAAGGGCTAACGGATGACCTTGAGGAAGGTCAAATAGCATGGAACAGATAGATATCATTTAAAGGAAGTTGCATACCTAATTTGAGCTTTGTATGTCAAATACTTTTGGAGAAAAGGCAAATGTTAAGTTTTCGGACAGACAGACAGACAGACAGACAGACGGACGGACACGAGTAAACCAATATGCCCCCGATCTCTCGATACGGGCACATAAAAAAGGTTTCGGTTACATTATTGCAACTATAGTTGGACATGAAGCTAAAAGTAAAATCTTATAAGCTTGTCAGCCGGATTCTCCACCACAGCAGTTACAATGTATTCAAATCAAGTATTGTTCTTTTTCCTTGTGAAACACTTGGCTATATTGGCCCGTAGAAAGCAATTTCATATCGGGTGGCTGAAGCCCTTGTTACAGTGCAAAATAAGGAAAATTCTGCTTTTTGGCCAATTTTAGGGGGGCTAAGGTATGAATTCCTCTATGTTGAAGAAATAGTTGACTGAAAGTTAATGAATAGATCTGTTAAAAATTTTGAATTGTCAGGGGTTCTGAAATCTTCAAGTTGGCTACTTGTTCATGTTTGTTTGTCAAATGTCAGTTGTCCATATGAACATTAGAGAGCAAAATGTTGGTAAATTCTACTTGTCCATAACCTCTTTGGAACAACCTGGGCAACTCAGACAATGAATTTCAGAACCCCTGATTGTAAGAAGCCATAAAATTTCTAGTCCTATTTATAAGACGAGACACTTTGAATTTGACATTTTGAAGTTCAATCATGGAGTGTTCGCGGTTCCAACTTCAGATAAATCAAAACCGTGAAGTCTACAGATTTGGACTAATAACATTTCCTGCAATCTGGACACTAATCAAAGTCTTCTCTGATGTAAATACGCTCTTTGATATTTTGATTTTTCGCTATTTACATACGCTCTTTGAAAACAGCGGAAAGTTCGGTAACGTTACAAGTAGTGAAGCTTTGTTTTAGTGTATCATATTGAATCACTCGGTAAAACACTGTAGGGTATAGATCAATAAATCATTTTTTGTCATACCTGACCAAAAATTTCATTTCAAATCGGCCTGCTGGAAGAGTACAACCTTTGGTTTTGAATGGAAGGTCAAGGTAAACAAAGGCTGCTCAGGCGAGGGTTGTTGCAAAACATTGCCTATAAACCTTTTAGAAATACTTTTTGGTCGTAAATTTTTCAACATGTATGACAATAAATGGTTCATTGATCGATATCATCAGTGGTTTTAACGATAGCGTTTAAGATCGGACGGTGAATGATGCGCCACAATTTGTGGAGAACTTCTTGATTTTTTCAAAGAGCAACGCTCTCTGATGTAAATAGCGAAAAATCAAAATATCAAAGAGCGTATTTACATCAGAGAAGACTCGGATTATCTGGACACTTGAAAATCACAGTTTCAGACCATAGGCACTTGGATCCAGGAATAATAACAACTTACATATAGTCCTGTATAATATAAATATGAGAAGGTCGGACAGTGGCCATTTTGAAGTAACGGAAGTTACGGCTGGTTCCTTGTTCATAGGGGATAAAACTATCCTGTGACGAAAACCAGAGGCGCTTGTAACAACATCCGTTACTTGAAACAATGGCCGCTGTCCGACCTTCTCATATTTATATTATAATGGATACAGGACTATAATTATGTAAGTTGTTATTATTCCTGGATCCAAGTGCCTATGTTTCAGACATCATTTCCTGGACCTTTCTTGAAGGAAAATATCGGTGTTTTACTGGGGGAGCATAGGATATGCCACCCTTCTAAATTATTGGGGGGCTGGCCCCCTCTTCCTACGCCATTGCAATATAGCATAAAAAATATTGAGACAAAGGGAGAAAATGTTGACCGTGACATGAATCACTGAATCATTTTGCCTCAATGTTTCCAAAACAACTACTTTTAGGGACGTCAAAACTATATCTGTGCTTTATTTAAGAAAGGGTTAACAATTAAACATTTCTATTACAAGAGATCACAAGACTTTGTAAACAAGGCTAATTTTTAGAACACAAAATTCGTCATCACCTAAAATTCACATTTCCCGCCACCTGTCAACTCGATGATGTCCAATTAGAAATAAAATATAAGGCCACAAAACTCACCAGATTCCACGTCATTTTCAATTTTTATAAAATCTTATGTTAAGATAATGATATCATTAAAATTTGTTTCATATGAAATATTTTATGACTGAAAAATACTCACAACAACAACTGTTAAACTGTAGTTGGACATTAAAAGATGCGGCAACGACAACATCCGGTGACTTGTATTATGCAACTTTTTGGTTAAATTAAATCATTTGATCGTCTATTACACGTCATTCTATCAATTTAATTAGACATTATCTATATTCAATTCTCAAGATGATTATTTCTCCAAAATATCAAATGCTGCTTCATCAAATTAGCCTAATTGCCAATTAAAAAGAATCGTCTGTTGCAGTGCCGTGAGATTCAGATAAACGTGAATAATACATGTGGGACGGTTTGTCAGATAATAATTAGCTACAGAAGAATAGACATAAAGTAAGTCAAAATTTACCTTTCATGACTATAGAATGTTTTTCTCTCTCTGCAACGATTAGATTATGATCGAGTCTTAATTATTGATGCGGTCGGCACAATCCCTTCAGTAGCAACCTCCATCGACGAGAAAATCAAGGGTGATAATTTAACAAATTTCCGGAAAAGTTGACCTCACTTAGGGTCATGTGGAATAGCACGAATTATGGAAAAATACGGCATTTTCAGCTTTTTTTCTTTTGCCTCAATGTTTTCCAAAGCCTATTCAATTTAAGGGACGTCAAAACCTGAGGGCCCGTATTCACCAACGTTTCTAAATCGATTTTCTAAAATAAAAGTACATTCCGAACAATCAGAGAGGCGAGAACAAGTAAAGACAAATGTCTAGGCCACTCTGATTGGTTGGTGTGTAACTTTACTTTAGAAAATCTCAAAATCAATTTAGACATGTTGGTGAATACGGGCCCAGGTCTTGTTTGGGAAAGGGTTATACCCATTATTACTGAGTTAACCCTTTCCAAAACAAGACCTGGTTTTGACGTCCCTAATAGAAACGGATTAGGTAAACATTGAGACAAAAGTAGAAACTGCTGATATCCAGCAGTTTCTCCTTTTGCCTCAATATTTTCTTGGCTATAAAGCCTCTCTTACAACCCGTTGTGTGTCTTTTTAAATCGCACGATTTATAAAGACGCACAACGGGTTGTAAGAGCGTCTCAAAATATGTACATTCAAAGCAGGTCAAAAGTATGAATCTCGTTCGAGAAAGGTATGCATTCTTTGTGAATTTTCTGGAATTTCAGTATGTATCATTCCCTGCGTCACACACACGCCTGTCGTACATGCTCTGTACTTCTGTCTTGTGTGCTCCTGGCGTTCTAATCTAAATGAAACAGAATGGTCGTAGCAAAGAATTGTCCGGTCAATTATTTGCTGCGTGCAGTCTGCGTCGTTGCGTCTACCAAAATCGTACGTTGCACGTGCATGCATCGCATGACTAAACATATGTTTTAGAGGCAGACCGCACGCAGGAGCAGGTATGATCGGTTGTAAGAGAGGCTTAACAGAAACATTTTGGCCTTATGTGATCATTTATTTCTGTCGTCTGCTGCAGCTTTTAAATTGGACTATCCTAAAAATTTTTTGTTTGGGAAAGGGTTATATTTTCCATGAACAGATGGAAGTAGAGGAAGGGAGGACTAACCCATCCTACACCAACCATGTGAACGGCGACATCGAGGATGATGAGAAGTGTGTACTGGCGGACGAGCCTGTGTACAGAATCAAATTGAGTACCGACAATGTAGGGTTAAATGAATGATAGCAAATATTGCGTTTTGAAAAGCCCCATCCTCGTCTTACTGTATACATGACTTGTATCCAGGGTTCCACTCTTAAAGTGTCCTGGGATCCTGAGGACCCCAAAAATTCAGGGGGAAGACTTTGGAAGATCAGGATTTCTTTGGGATCTGTTTTTCGAGAGTCAGCTCTGCTGGATCCAGTTGATTAACAAGGCAGCAAGTGTAAAATATAAATCAAGATGGAAAGGATCCCTGCATGTAAGGAGGGCCGTCATGGAATGTACTGATTCCTGCTGGATCCCTGCAAAAATCATTAAGTGTCGAACCCTGCAGGCCAGTAGGAACAGTGGAGCTGGGGGGGGGGGGAAGGGGGCAAAGCCCCCTTAAAGTTGAATGCCCTGACACTGGCCCTGATAGGGGCTTTAGCCCCACCTCCATATGAAATTGCTTTTTACCGGCCTGCTCTGTGTATCTGTAGCTTAATCAGGCTATTATTGCAGCTTATTTTTCTCTTAAACAGATGGAAGTAGAGGAAGGGAGGACTAACCCATCCTACACCAACCACGTGAATGGCGACATCGAGGATGATGAGAAGTGTGTACTGGCGGACGAGCCTGTGTACAGAATCAAATACACCCTGCCGTCTATACGCTATGTGAATCTAGTCCTAGCAGTTCTGTTTGTTGACGGGATTCTCAGTGTAACATTATGGCTGACAGGTGAGAATCTATTACCAAACAATAAATCCAGACACTTTTTGACACCTTATGAGATACAAAACATGGTGGAAAATAAAGATATTGCTTATGACAAGTAATTCCTTCATTTCCCACATTGTTTTCTTCCCAGAAAGGCCTAGAATATAGAATTTCATTTAAATGAAATTGTCGTCTGCAATGTCTTTGAAATTGAATCAGTCTAACAAAATTGCCGTATGGTAATTGGTTAACCCTTTCCCAAACAACAAAATTTTAGGTAGGTCCAAATTCAAAGCTGCCGCAGATGACAAAATCGTAGTGGATGAAACAGGATTTTTGTATATTTTCGCACAGAAAATATTGAGACAAAAGGAGAAACTGCTGGTTATCAGCAGTTTATTCTTTTGTCTCAATGTTTTCCAAAGCCATATTTATCAGGGACGTCAAAACCAGGTCTTGTTTGGCAATGGGTTGAATAAATGGATGGATCTTGTTAAATATATATTTTAATCTTCATTAACTTTTCAAAGCTCCATGATCACAAAGTGACATCGTCTGAAGACATATCAACCATGGATTGATTGTGAACAGAATGAATATAACAATTTTAAATTCAACTCAACATAGTTCTGTTTGACTCTTATATTTTGATTTTGTTTGCCATTAATATTGTTGGCTGCAGCAGTAATGGTTAAAGTATAAAAATAAGATTCTTTTACAGGTGGTGATTCTCAGTATTTCATGGACAGTATAATGAAGTTTGACCTACAACACTCAGTGTTTGACCTTGTTGTCATGACCGCAGTCAAGGTCGTTCTCCTAGCTCCAACCACAACTCACATGGAATCTGTAGTCATGACCACCGTTGATCGGACAGACAGAACGACACCAAGTGTCAGGGTCCAACTTCTGCATATGATAAACTCTTTCTACACACTGTGTGCGTTGGTATATGCCTGTGTTAAAGGCGGTTACATACTAAACTCTATTCTACATGATGATACATATGTACACATGCATGCCACATATAATGCTCTAGTGATATCGGCAGTAGTGTTTTCACTCATAGAGTTTGGACTAATGCTGTCTGGAAGGTTTTTCATGAAGAGAATCAAGGTACGAACAATTTCCAACTTTCTGTTTTTTAACCCTTTCACAAATAAGGCCTGCTTTTGACGTCTCAAGGAAAGCTTTTTAGCAGGTTTGTTAAAGTATTGAGACAAAAGAAGAAAATGCTGATGACCAGCATTTTCTTCTTTTGCCTCAATATTTTTGTGCTAAATTGTGCAATGATTATATCCTCATAGAATCCCGTTTTGTCGTCTGTCACATGGCATGGACACATGACTGGTTGCCTGAGGGCAACTAAGTAAGTAAGTAAGTGTCTGTTGCAGCTTTCAAATTGCAACAGTCTAAATATTTTACCATTTGGAATAGTGTGAATGCCTCTGCATCAATAGATCCGAGACCTTTAAAGTTTAGCTCCTGTCAGTCTTTATTGTCCTCAAAAAGCTTGGTTTGGTTCAATCTTGCCCATGCAATGAAACTTTAAACTGGTTCAACTTCACATGGCACAACAAAAGAAGGAAATGCTGATTAACCATCTTTGACTCCTTTTGTCTAAATTTTTTATGCTATATTGGACTCAAATTTTATTTTCATCATTATCCATTTTGTGGTCTGCAGCAAATTTCAAATTGGAATAGTCTGAATTTTTGCCCTATTTAAATGGCTTGAATATCACCAATTTCTGTGATCATAGATGAGAACTACTTGTATTTTCAGTCAATACGGATCAAACATTATTATAATGACAGCGGTCAAGAAGTGGACAAAGATGGAAAACCTGTAAAGAAGAAGGTGGATATTGTACGACTCATCACACTGGCTAAACCAGTAAGTGTCTTGTGAAGACTAGTCTCTATGCTTTTCCTTTAATCTTATTCTTTATAGTTTAAAAACATACCAGTATTTTACATTGGTCTGGAGGAAAGCTAGAAGCTAATATTCTTTCCGCTTGATTCTGATCCCTGGGAAATTATGTCTGTATATCCGTTCGTCGATCCATTCACAAATCGGTGATTACACTCTAGCATTCCCCCAATTGTATTTGCCATTATTTGATCAAAATGTACTCAAAACAGGTTTGGTCATGATGTTTTAGATGAGTTGGTTTAAAGGTTTGATTGGACCAGAAAGTGATAAGTTATGGTTCCTTGAATTTTGAAAAAGGCTTTAACCCTTTACCTTACAGTGACATCTTATGACGACCCACAAGATGAAGGCTTTGGAAAACATTCTGAAAAATAAAGAATTGCTTGTAACAAGCAATTTCTTCATTTTAAACAATGTTTTCTATCCATTAAGACCAAAATAAATAAGATTCCATTCACTTGAAATAATTGTCAGCCACACCTTCGAATTTGGACAAGTAAAAAATGTTACCATCTGGTAATAGGTTAAGACAGTCAATTAATCCTTTCCCAAACGACAAAATGTTGGACTGGTCCAATTTGAAAGCTGCTGCAGAAGAAAAATAAATGTTGATAAATATAGTATTTGTGTAAAATAATGCACAGAAAATATTTAGACAAAAGGAGAAACTGCTGGTTATCAGCAGTTTCTTCTTTTGTTTCAATGTTTTCCCAAGCATTTTCTCTGAGGGACGTCAAAACCAGGTCTTGTTTGGGAAAGGGTTAATAGATGTTGATGAATATGACTGTGTATTTGTAGGAAGCCGGGATGATAATTGGAGCCACTTTATGTTTATTTGTGTCTAGTGGATCACTGTGTATTTGTAGGAAGCTGGGATGATCATTGGAGCCACTTTATGTTTATTTGTGTCTAGTGGATCACTGTGTATTTGTAGGAAGCCGGGATGATCATTGGAGCCACTTTATGTTTATTTGTGTCTAGTGGATCACTGTGTATTTGTAGGAAGCCGGGATGATCATTGGAGCCACTTTATGTTTATTTGTTTCTAGTGGATCACTGTGTATTTGTAGGAAGCAGGGATGATCATTGGAGCCACTTTATGTTTATTTGTGTCTAGTGGATCACTGTGTATTTGTAGGAAGCCGGGATGATCATTGGAGCCACTTTATGTTTATTTGTGTCTAGTGGATCACTGTGTATTTGTAGGAAGCTGGGATGATCATTGGAGCCACTTTATGTTTATTTGTGTCTAGTGGATCACTGTGTATTTGTAGGAAGCTGGGATGATTATTGGAGCCACTTTATGTTTATTTGTGTCTAGTGGATCACTGTGTATTTGTAGGAAGCTGGGATGATCATTGGAGCCACTTTATGTTTATTTGTGTCTAGTGGATCACTGTGTATTTGTAGGAAGCTGGGATGATCATTGGAGCCACTTTATGTTTATTTGTGTCTAGTGGATCACTGTGTATTTGTAGGAAGCTGGGATGATTATTGGAGCCACTTTATGTTTATTTGTGTCTAGTGGATCACTGTGTATTTGTAGGAAGCTGGGATGATCATTGGAGCCACTTTATGTTTATTTGTGTCTAGTGAATCACTGTGTATTTGTAGGAAGCTGGGATGATTATTGGAGCCACTTTATGTTTATTTGTGTCTAGTGGATCACTGTGTATTTGTAGGAAGCCGGGATGATCATTGGAGCCACTTTATGTTTATTTGTGTCTAGTGGATCACTGTGTATTTGTAGGAAGCCGGGATGATCATTGGAGCCACTTTATGTTTATTTGTGTCTAGTGGATCACTGTGTATTTGTAGGAAGCTGGGATGATTATTGGAGCCACTTTATGTTTATTTGTGTGTAGTGGATCACTGTGTATTTGTAGGAAGCTGGGATGATTATTGGAGCCACTTTATGTTTATTTGTGTCTAGTGGATCACTGTGTATTTGTAGGAAGCTGGGATGATTATTGGAGCCACTTTATGTTTATTTGTGTCTAGTGGATCACTGTGTATTTGTAGGAAGCCGGGATGATTATTGGAGCCACTTTATGTTTATTTGTGTCTAGTGGATCACTGTGTATTTGTAGGAAGCCGGGATGATTATTGGAGCCACTTTATGTTTATTTGTGTCTAGTGGATCACTGTGTATTTGTAGGAAGCCGGGATGATTATTGGAGCCACTTTATGTTTATTTGTGTCTAGTGGATCACTGTGTATTTGTAGGAAGCCGGGATGATCATTGGAGCCACTTTATGTTTATTTGTGTCTAGTGGATCACTGTGTATTTGTAGGAAGCCGGGATGATAATTGGAGCCACTTTATGTTTATTTGTGTCTAGTGGATCACTGTGTATTTGTAGGAAGCCGGGATGATAATTGGAGCCACTTTATGTTTATTTGTGTCTAGTGGATCACTGTGTATTTGTAGGAAGCCGGGATGATTATTGGAGCCACTTTATGTTTATTTGTGTCTAGTGGATCGCAAATGGTAGCTCCACTCTTCTTCGGTAAAGTGATCGACGCCGCACAACATAGTATGGGTAGGTAACTTTAACCCTTTAACGACAAAATTTGGGGGCAGTCCAATTTGAAAGCTTCTGTAGACGACAAAATTTAGATAAATAATGATTGGTTTAGTGTACAATATAGCATAGAAAATATGGAGGCAAAAGGAGAAACTGCTGATTATCAGCAGTTTCTTCTTTTGTCTCAATGTTTTCTCAAGCTTTTTCTCTTAAGGACATCAAAACCCGGTCTTGTATGGGTAGGTTTAATCCTCAACTGTTTAGTGTAATAATGTTCCGATGAAACTTAAATCCTCTACCACAAAATGATGCCTTTTGAAGTCCCATAAGATAAAAGCTTTGGAAAACATCATGGAAAATGAAGAAATTCATAGTAAACGGAAAATTTTATATTTTTAGAATTTCATCTACTTGAAATTGTCAAATTGGAACAGTCCAAAATATTGTCTTCAGTAATGGTTTAACTTTTGAATATCTACAACTCAACATCTGCCTAAGCTATTGCTTTAAAATACTACTTATTTGTGGCATCACGACTTTTTGACCAAGACTGAATACTCTGGAAAGTAGACCTATTATAGGCAGAATTATTCTAATTGTCTTTTTATCCCTCTCCAGCTCTTATTCTTCCTTATATTTTGAAAAGCAATGAATTTTTTGCTAAAAATAGTCTTGGTTTACCCTGTATTGATAATCTATCATTCAGGGTTGTTATAAAATCTAGAAACCACGGCTTGAATCAAGCCGTAATTACAAGATTGTATAATAGCACCTATGGAAATGCTCTTGTTTGCGCGAAGTTACATCACAGTTAACTGGTTAAAATTGTTCCTTATTGTGAATGCTGATCATATTTTTTACAGCTGAGTTGAACAAGACGGTTCTGACCTTGTTTATAATTTACGCTATTGGTGCCCTGTTTTCCATGGCAAGGTCGTGGTTGTTCACTCTGGCAGGTCAGCGTGTAGTCGCACGTCTACGTAAACAGTTGTTCCAAAGTATTGTGAAACAAGAAGTGGCATTCTTTGATACCAACAGGTAAGGCTTATTCCATTCCCACACAACAGGTTTTGATGCCCTAGAGAAAAAGGCTTCAGAAAACTTTTGGAAACTTGTGGAAAATCAAGAAATTGCTTGTAACAAGCAGTGTCTTCATTATCCACAACGTTTTCAAACTCATTATATAAAGTTTTTTAAAAACTTTGTCAGCTTGAAATTGTTGTCTGCAAAACCTTTCATTCTGTAACAGTCCAAAATCTTGCCGTCAAGTAATGGGCTAATCAATATTTTATTATCCCCCGCCGAAAAAATTTTTCGGGGGGGGATATTGTTTTTGCCATGTCCGTCCGTCCGTCCGTCCGTCCGTCCGTCCGTCCGACATTCGTTTCCGCGCTATTTCTTGGAAACTATAGACTGGATTTCGATGAAACTTGGCACACAGCTTCACTACAAAGAGGACATGCGCATATCGTTGGGGTTACCCGGTTCGACCATTGAATTCAGAGTTACTGCCCCTGACTGTTTTAGCTATATACATACAGAGTGATATTCGTTTCCGCGCTATTTCTTGAAAACTATAGATCGGATTTCGATGAAACTTGGCACACAGCTTCACTACAAAGTGGACATGCGCGTATCGTCGGGGTTACCCGGTTCGACCGCCGAATTTAGAGTTACTGCCCCTGACTGTTTTAGCCATATACATACAGTGATATTCGTTTCCGCGCTATTTCTTGGAAACTGTAGACCGGATTTCGATGAAACTTGGCACACAGCTTTACTACAATGAGGACATGCGCATATCGTCGGGGTTACCTGGTTCGACCGCCGAATTTAGAGTTACTGCCCCTGACTGTTTAAGCCATATACATACAGAGTGATATTCGTTTCCGCGCTATTTCTTGAAAACTGTAGACCGGATTTCGATGAAACTTGGCACACAGCTTCACTACAAAGTGGACATGCACATATCGTCGGGGTTACCCGGTTCGACCGCCGAATTTAGAGTTAACTGCCCCTGACTGTTTAAGCCATATACATACAGTGATATTCGATTCCGCGCTATTTCTTGGAAACTATAGACCGGATTTCGATGAAACTTGGCACACAGCTTAACTACAATGAGGACATGCGCATATCGTCGGGGTTACCTTGTTTGACCGCCGAATTCAGAGTTACTGCCCCTGACTGTTTAAGCCATATACATACAGAGTGATATTCGTTTCCGCGCTATTTCTTGAAAACTGTAGACCGGATTTCGATGAAACTTGGCACACAGCTTCACTACAAAGTGGACATGCACATATCGTCGGGGTTACCTGGCTCCACCGCCGAATTTAGAGTTACTGCCCCTGACTGTTTTAGCCATATACATACAGTGATATTCGTTTCCGCGCTATTTCTTGAAAACTATACACTGCCCTCCAAAAGTTCCTTCACACTGATATTTTCTTGTTCTATAATCCATGTAAATACCTATCTTCTTCAGAAATAGTTGTCTAAGTTGAAATGTAGTATTTTTTCAAAACTTTGCTTTGTCCTTGTAAAGAAAATTTCATAATTATGTTATCCATTGAAAATTATTGTGATGGATGTCCGAAACTTGATAGAGGCTTCAGAATCTGAAAATTGAAAATTCGTCAAAAATGCTCCCTTTGCATACCAGTCATAAACTTTACTAAAATAAAATTTATTTTGTATTTTTGTTGATACATTTTAGATAATACATTTTTGAACAGATATTTGCAAAAATTGAAACAAAATTGCTTGGTGATGGGACTTTCCCATGACACTGCGTTCAGTGGGTGTTTTTCACATATTTTCAAAGTTCAGAAAATGTGACCTATTCTGCGATTTCATCTTTAAGTAGTCTGGGTATCATTGACAACTAGACCTCAGAAGTATTCTCCATAGACAGGGAAAACCCATTTTTGCAAAATTATTTTACGTGACACAAGGATTTGCTTCTTTACAAGTGAGGTATTACATTGATTTCAGTAAAATTAAACTTGAGTGTGAAGGAACTTTTGGAGGGCAGTGTAAACCGGATTTCAATGAAACTTGGCACACAGCTTTACTACAATGAGGACATGCACATATCGTCCGGATTACCCGGTTCGACCGTCGAATTCAGAGTTACTGCCCCTTACTGTTTAAGCCATATACTTACAGAGTGATATTCGTTTCCGCGCTATTTCTTGAAAACTGTAGACCGGATTTCGATGAAACTTGGCACACAGCTTCACTACAAAGTGGACATGCGCATATCGTCGGGGTTACCCGGTTCGACCGCCGAATTTAGAGTTACTGCCCCTGACTGTTTTAGCCATATACATACAGAGTGATATTCGTTTCCGCGCTATTTCTTGAAAGCTATAGACTGGATTTCAATGAAACTTGGCTCACAGCTTCACTACAATGAGGACATGCATATATCGTCAGGGTTACCCGGTTCGACCGCCGAATTTAGAGTTACTGCCCCTGACTGTTTAAGCCATATACATACAGAGTGATATTCGTTTCCGCGCTATTTCTTGAAAACTGTAGACCGGATTTCGATGAAACTTGGCACACAGCTTCAATACAAAGTGGACATGCGCATATCGTCGGGGTTACCCGGTTCGACCGCCGAATTTAGAGTTACTGCCCCTGACTGTTTAAGCCATATACATACAGAGTGATATTCGTTTCCGCGCTATTTCTTGAAAACTATAGATCGGATTTCAATGAAACTTGGCTCACAGCTTCACTACAAAGTGGACATGCGCATATCATCGGGGTTACCAGACGATTTCCGCGCTATTTCTTGAAAACTATAGATCGGATTTCAATGAAACTTGGCACACAGCTTTACTGCAATGAGGACATGCGCATATCGTCGGGGTTACCAGATTCGACCGCCGAATTTAGAGTTACTGCCCTTGACTGTTTTAGCCATATACATACAGAGTGATATTCGTTCTGTTGAAGCCATATACATACAGAGTGATATTCGTTCTCTTGAAGCCATATACATACAGAGTTATATTCATTTCCGCGTTACTTTATTGACAATGAAAATATGTTCGGCGGGGGATATCAATTCAACGAATTTGCTTGTTGAAAAATGATTTTTGCGATTAATATGTGATTCCCATAGGAAATCAATGCTTTCCCAAGCAACAAAATATTAGGGCCATCCATTTCAAAAGCTAATGCAGCCATCAAAATAGATGTAAAAAAGACTGGATTTGTGTAAATTATGGTATAGAAAACATTGAGGCAAAAGGTGAAACTGCTGGCCATCCCAAGCCATTTTAATCAGGGAAGTCAAAACCAAGTCTTGTTTGGGAAAGGGTTAATTATCAGATTGTTTCTTCTAATTATTTACTACCTGTTGGTCTGCCTTTCTTGTAGCTAAAACTCATTTCCACTACCATAAACTTTTGATTACATTTAGACATATATATTTGTAAGTATTATTGTGAGGAAAAACCTATGCATCACATGGCATGAAACATGCAAAAGTATATTGAAATAACCTAAATGGCAATTATGACAAATGAAAATTGAAGGTGCTGATGAAGTTATGTGTTCCTTTCATCCTTTATCAAAACCGCAGATATTTTGACTGCTCCCATTCGAAAGCTACTGCGGATGACAAAATAATTGTTGGTAAAGAAATAATTTGTGAACAATACAGCACAGAAAACATCAAGGCAAAGGGAAAAAATGCTGGTTATCAGCATTACCTTCTTTTTTCTCAGTGTAACGTTTTTCCAAGCTCTTTCTGTTAGAAATGTCCGAACCAGGATGAGGTCTTGTTTGAGAAAGGGTTAAGTAGAGTTTATTGTACCATACTCATCCCTTAAAGATAACAAAAGCTATGGAGTTTCACATTTTGTTCATGGAGTTTCACATTTTTAGCGAGCCGGGACTTTATGTCCGGGGAGCTAATGTCACAGCCCTAGTGTTGGCGCCGTGTTGGCGTTGGCGTCACGTCATGTCTTCACTTGAAAAACTTTAACCTGGGCTATATCTCAGACACTATTATAGATACAGCCTTGATATTTCACACATGGATACTTCCTGCAAAGACCGTTCATTTGGGACCATGACCTAGTGACCTTGACCTTGGAGTTTGACCTATGTTCAAAAACTTTAACCTGGCCTATATCTAGTGCACTATTATAGATAGAGCCTTGACATTGCACATATGGATACCTCTTGCTATGACATTGACTTTGAGATCATGACCTTTGACCTAGTGACCTTGACCTTTGACCTTGGACTTTTTTTTTGCGACAAGCTATCATATAGGCAATCTATGTTGTCTGCGTACAAGTCTTGTTGTTCATGAAGTTTCACAATTTTGTTAATAAAGTTTCACATTTTGTACATGGAGTTTCACATTTTGTTGATGGAGTTTCACATTTTGTTGATGGAGTTTCACATTTTGTTGTTATTTACAGGACTGGTGAGTTATGTAACAGACTGTCATCTGATACACAGGTCTTACAGAATGCTGTTACTGTGAGTTTGTGTCATTTTTACCATTTTAAAAATCATTTCTTAGACAAAAGATTTCAAACAGGTACAAAGCTATTGTAATGCCATGAGATATGTTACTAAATCTAGAAATTTGTTAACATATCTACAGTTATTGTTTCCACAAGAAACATTAAATGGAAAGGAAAATGCTTGTAGGCATTTTTCTGTGCTTAAAAGTTGTAAATGAAAAAAAAATCTGATGAAGTAACATAAGTATTGGAAATAAAGCACAGAACAACAGCTTTGAGGTAAAGGGAAAATTTGTAATTTACCTATTGTAAATAAAATGTAGTGTTAATGAGATTCCACTCAAGGGTTGATTTCTTGTTTAAACATCTTTTTAAAATTCCTTTTTGTAACTTGTAGACTGCATAATTGTTTGTCCATTTACAGGTCAACATGTCTATGTTGTCCAGATATCTCCTACAGATGATTGGTTCATTAATATTGATGTTTACATTGAACCCTGCCCTAACTGGTGTCCTCCTGTCTGTAGTACCAATTGTGTCACTAGTTGCTGTACAGTATGGTAGGTTTATTGATATCTACTACAAATGATTGGTTCATTAATATTGATGTTTACATTGAACCCTGCCCTGACTGGTGTCCTCCTGTCTGTAGTATCAATTGTGTCACTAGTTGCTGTACAGTATGGTAGGTTTATATCTCCTACAAATGATTGGTTCATTAATACTGATGTTTACATTGAACCCTGCCCTAACTGGTGTCCTCCTGTCTGTAGTACCAATTGTGTCACTAGTTGCTGTACAGTATGGTAGGTTTATATCTCCTACAAATGATTGGTTCAATAATATTGATGTTTACACTGAACCCTGGCCTAACTGGCGTCCTCCTGTCTGTAGTACCCATTGTGTCACTAGTTGCTGTACAGTATGGTAGGTTTAAAGATAGCTACTACAGATGATTGGTTCATTAATATTGATGTTTACACTGAACCCTGGCCTAACTGGTGTCCTCCTGTCTGTAGTACCCATTGTGTCACTAGTTCCTGTACAGTATGGTAGGTTTATATCTTCTACAAATGATTGGTTCATTATACCCCCACTAGTTGCTGTACAGTATGGTAGGTCACTATTAACTTATTTTTTTTGTCACCCGGGCGTCGACATAATGCTATTGCTAAGTTTTTGTGTGCAACTTTTGTATCTATGTTTCAACTAATGCTATTGCTCTGAAACTTTGTGCATGCTTGTGTGATAATAATTTCAGCCTCTTGGCAAAAGTTTATTACTCTAATATGTAATTCGTTGTCATTTTACCCTTTTCGGACTTCATTCTCTGGTCAAGTTTTTATGAGCAACTAAGCTATCAAACTTTGCACATGCTTCTGTAACTATAATATCAGCTTATAGGCAAAGATTTATTACTCTGACATTTAATTCAGTGTATTCGTAAACCTTTCGTGATTTTTTTCAATTATAGTCATGCTTTGCTGTCTTCCCACAGCTCTTGTTCCATATTTGAGCTTGTCTTTGTTGTTATTCAGGTAAATACATGAAGAATCTCCGTCAGCAGTTTCAGGATAGACTTGGTGATGCGGGGACGCAGGCGGAGGAGAGTTTGTCAAGCATCAGAACTGTACGGACATTCACGGGGGAGAAAAAAGTGACAGCCCTATATGGTGTAGATGTAGATAAGAGTTATAAAGTCGGCAAGAAACTGGCTGCAGCTGGAGGTATGATTTTAAAATGAATTGTGTATGGAAATTTAACTTTCTCAAACAGATTTGTGGCTTTAACATCACCAGAAGGCAAAACTGTATACAGAAAAATAAGAATGGAATGACTGCCAGAATTTTGCATACATCTGTTTTGATCAAGATCAATGTATGTTAAAGACCTATAAGTAGAGCTACAGAGAAGAAGGGGTGAAGATGTTGCAATTTTATTTTATTTCAAATCCAAACTCTATGTTGTGGGTTCTCATAAGTTTTAAAGTGAGTGAACAATGTAAACTGTATAATCTCATGTATTATCTTATTATACCCCCACAACAAAGTTATGGGGGGTATACTGGAATCAGGTTGTCCGTCTGTCCGTCCGTCCGTCCGTGGACATAATCTTGTGTCCTCTTCTCCTCCCACAGTTTTTGACCATTTTTTCTGAATTTTTATCAGGATGTTCCCTATCATATGAAGTTGTGCACCTGCAATTTTCATACTGATCCAGTCATTAGTTTCAGAGTTATACCATTTTGAAGTTTTTAAGGGGTGAGGTGGACATAATCTTGTGTCCTCTTCTCCTCCCACAGTTTTTGACCAATTTTTCTGAAATTTTACCAGGATGTTTCCTATCATATGAACTTGTGCACCTGCAATTTCCATCTTGATTCAATCATTAGTTTTAGAGTTATACCACTTTGAAGTTTTTAATGGGGGGGGGGGGTAGTCAAAATTTACAATTTCGTTTCCGTGTTCTAACTTGAGAACCGTTTGACCTAGGTTCATGAAACTTTACACAATTGTTGCCCATGACCAATGGAGGTGCCCTATCGTTTTGGGGTCACCAAGGTCAAAGGTCAAGGTCACAATTGCTTTTTGTTAAAAATCCGTTTCCATGCTCTAAGTCAAGAACATTTTGACCGATAGCTTTTTTTCAGTGACAAGGCCCTAGTAGGGGGTATTCATCCGCTTTGCGACAGTTCTAGTTAGTGTAGGTGTTCAATTCTCAGCTTTATTTCAGGTATATTTGAAGGAGCTATAGGGTTGATGATATATGGATCTATAAGTGTGGTGTTATGGTATGGAGGGAAGCTGGTACATGAACATGCTCAAGATTCTAGTACTGGTGTCACACCTGGTATATTGACAGGTAAGTCATACAGGTGTGATGATATATGGATCTTTAAGTGTGGTGTTATGGTATGGTGGGAAGCTAGTACACGAACATGCTCAAGATTCTAGTACAGGTGTCACACCTGGTATATTGAGAGGTAAGTCATACAGGTGTGATGATATATGGATCTATAAGTGTGGTGTTATGGTATGGTGGAAAGTTAGTACATGAACATGCTCAAGATTCTAGTACAGGTGTCACACCTGGTATATTGACAGGTAAGTCATACAGGTGTGATGATATATGGATCTATAAGTGTGGTGTTATGGTATGGTGGAAAGTTAGTACATGAACATGCTCAAGATTCTTGTACAGGTGTCACACCCGGAATACTAACAGGTATTTACAACAAATTACTATACTCAGAGCTCCAGATAATTTTTAGGGTAAAAGAGTGATCACTCCCTACTTTTAGCATCAAAAGAGTGATTCACTCTCAACCCAGTAGGTATAATTCCTTTTTTGAAGAAAACGGACAAAAATGGTTCATAGGGAAAAACTAAACCATTGAATATAGGATTTTCCTTTCCTTATATTAATACTTCTCTGATTCACATGGCTCAACAAGGTATTAAAATACAACAAAATATTCAAAATGAGTGATTTCGCCACTGTGGAACTATCAAATAAATGTTGGAAGTCTAAACTTTTTTAACAAGGTAGTAAAACACCATTCATAAAAACAGTAAATGTCACTATTCACAAGCAGAAAGAGCCTCCCCCCTTTTTAGCTCACCTGAGCACGAAGTGCTCAAGGTGAGCTATTGTGGTCGCTTTTCATCCGTCGGCGTCCGTCTGTCCGTCCGTCTGTCCGTCCGTCTGTCCATCTGTCCACATTTTGGTGTTACCACTCTAGCACCCACAAATATTGACCAATCTTAACCAAACTTGGTCAAAACATGTATGACCATAAGTTCTCGGACGAGTTCGATTTTGGGTCAGATTGGGCTAGGAAGTCCGGAGTTATCTGCCCTTGAATGTCAAAAATGGCTAGTTTTGACTTTGTTACCACTCTAGTATCTACAAATATTGACCAATCTTTAGCAAACTTGGTCAAAATATGTATGACCATAAGTTCTCGGATGAGTTCCATTTTGAGTCAGATCGGACTAGGAAGCTTGGAGTTATGTGCCCTTGAACGTCAAAAATGGCTAGTTTTGACTTTGTTACCACTCTAGCATCTACAAATATTGACCAATCTTAATCAAACTTTGTCAAAATATGTATGACCATAAGTTCTCGGATGAGTTTGATTTTGACTCAGATCGGACTAGGAAGTCTGGAGTTATGTGCCCTTGAACGTCAAAAATGGCTAGTTTTGACTTTGTTACCACTCTAGCATCTATAAATATTGACTAATCTTAATCAAACTTTGTCAAAATATGTATGACCATAAGTTCTAGGATGACTTTGATTTTGAGTCAGATCGGACTAGGAAGTCTGGAGTTATGTGCCCTTGAACGTCAAAAATGGCTAGTCAGCTCACCTGAGCACAAAGTGCTCAAGGTGAGCTATTGTGATCACTTTTTGTCCGTCGTCCGTCTGTCCGTCTGTCTGTCCGTCCGTCTGTCCACAATTTCGTGTTTACACTCTAGCATCTACAAATATAAGCCAATCTTGGTCAAAACATGTATGGCCATAAGATCTCGGATGAGTTCGATTATGGGTCAGATCGAACCAGAAAGTCAGGAGTTATCTGCCCTTGAATGCGAAAAATACCTAGTTTTGACATTGTTTACACTCTAGCATCTACAATCATTGATCAATCAAGACAAATCTCGGACATAATGTTACAGACTATAAGATCTCAGATGAGTTCGATTTTCAGTCTGATCTGACTAGAAAGACAAGAGTTATGTGCCCTTGAATTTGACAAAATTGCCATTTTCGGCTGTTTTTGACCTTGTTTACTCTCTAGAATCTACAATTATTCATCAATCAAGACAAAACTTGGACACAATGTTTGGGACCATGAGACCTCGGATGACTTTGAATTTCAGCCTGATCTTACATCAAAGTCGAGAGCCCTTGAATTTGATAAAATTGCTGTTTTTGACTGTTTTCGACCTTATTTACACTCTAGAATCTACAATTTTTTCCCAATCAATACAAATTTTGGACAAAATATTGGAGACCATAAGATCTCAAATGAGTTTGATTTTCAGTCGGATCTGACCAGAAAAATGAGAGTTATGTGCCCTTTAATTTGATAAAATTGCTATTTTCGGCTGTTTTTGACACAGTTTACACTCTAGAATCTACAATTATTTATCAATTAAGACAAAACTTGGACACAATGTTTGAGACCATAAGATCTTGGATGAGTTTGATTTTCAGTCCAATCTAATTAAAAAGTTGAGAGTTATGTGCCCTTGAATTAGACAAAATTGCTGTTTTCGGCTGTTTTCGAACTTGTTTACACACTAGAATCTACAATTATTGACCAATCAAGACAAATCTTGGACACAATGTTGGGTATCATAATATCTCGGGTGAGTTTGAATTTCAGCCTGATCTTACCACAAAGTCGAGAGTTATGTGCCCTTGAATTTGATAAAATTGCCGTTTTCGACTGTTTTCGACCTTGTTTATACTCTACAGAGTGTCCAAAAAAAAAAACGGAACCCATTTTTGAAAGTACATTTCTCATGTGTCAAGTAATACTTCTCAACCAAATTTACATGTGCAATAGCTACGACAGTTTTCTATTAGCAGTTAAAATTTGGTTGAAAAATAATGATTAGTTTTGAACATATTGACATTCAAATGAATATACCCGGAAAACCATTTTAACACGATATCGATCTTTTCGTTTTGCAGCGCGCGCCTACAATCATTGAACAAATTGACGCTATATGATTGGTTAATATGTATTCAATACAATACAAAAATTATTTTGAAACATTGTATTCATAATAGTGTATTTTCTTTTTAGCTCACCTGAGCACGAAGTGCTCAAGGTGAGCTATTGTGGTCACTTTTTGTCCGTCGTCCGTCTGTCTGTCTGTCCGTCCGTCCACAATTTCGTGTTTACACTCTAGCATCTACAAATATAAGCCAATCTTGACCAAACTTGGTCAAAACATGTATGGCCATAAGATCTCGGATGAGTTCGATTATGGGTCAGATCGAACCAGAAAGTCAGGAGTTATCTGCCCTTGAATGCGAAAAATACTTAGTTTTGACATTGTTTACACTCTAGCATCTACAATTATTGATCAATCAAGACAAATCTTGGACATAACATTGTAGACCATAAGATCTCGGATGA
Source organism: Fragum sueziense (assembly GCA_963680895.1). Classification (NCBI taxonomy): domain Eukaryota; kingdom Metazoa; phylum Mollusca; class Bivalvia; order Cardiida; family Cardiidae; genus Fragum; species Fragum sueziense. The sequence continues at coordinate 51,915,553 of OY804603.1, read as the reverse complement.
GTTTGATTTTCAGTATGATCTGACCAGAAAGACGAGAGTTATGTGCCCTTGAATTTGACAAAATTGCCATTTTCGGCTGTTTTTGACCTTGTTTACACTCTGGAATCTACAATTATTCATCAATCAAGACAAAACTTTGACACAATGTTTGAGACCATGAGATCCCGGATGAGTATGATTTTCAGTCTGATCTGATCATAAAGTCGAGAGTTACTTGCCCTTGAATTTGACAAAATTGTCATTTTTGGCTGTTTTCGACGATGTTTACTCTCTAGAATCTACAATTATTGATCAATCAATCCAAAACTTGGACACAAGGTTGGAGACTATAAGATCTCATATGAGTTTGATTTTCAGTCTGATCTGACCAGAAAGATGAGAGTTATGTGCCCTTAAATTTGATCAAATTGCCGATTTCGGCTGCTTTAGACCTTGTTTACACTCTAGAATCTACAATTATTTACCAATCAAGACAAATCTTGGACACAATGTTGGATATCATAAGATCTCGGATGAGTTTGATTTTCAGCCTGATCTGACCAGAAAGTCGAGACTGCCCTTGAATTTGACAAAATTGTTGTTTTCGGCTTTTTTCGACCTTGTTTATACTCCAGAATCTACAATTATTTATCAAACAAGACAAATCTTGGACACAATGTTGGGCACGATGAAATCTTGGATGAGTTCGATTTTCACAATGTTATTGACCATAAGTTCGTTTTCAGTCTTAGAGTCATAAATATTTTTTGAATTGAAGAAAAGTGTTGCTTATATCATTTTGGTTCAGGTGAGCGATATAGGACCATCATGGTCCTCTTGTCATATTTTTTGCTAATAAATTAACTGTTAATGCTGCGAGCAGCGATGTAACTAAAATGAATACAAACAAATTATCCAAGTGCATCACAGACTCATGGATAATAATCATAGGCACTTATTTCATTTCTGACCAACATGCCGGTCACCGCTCAATTGAAAAGTATTACACTGACACTGACCTTTATGCAAAACACAAATAACAAATAATACAAAATTACCCAAAAAGAATTAAATCATAATCCACAGAAATGTATACTATGCAAGAAAATTAAGACTGGACTAATTTTAGGAAACATGTCAAGCTTGTAATTTATGAAAATAAAAGTTAAAACTGCGCCATGTGAAATGAATCACATAATAATTTGAAATTAATTCAAACAACCACCCTATGGACTCAATTTGAACGTACACAACGTGTACGTATTAAATTTTGAGAAAATCGGTACATACATGTACAACGGTATAGAATTCAACAGCTGACCGAAAGTGCGCTTTCACGAACAAACAAGACGCAAAAATCAATATCATGTCAGATCGGGTTTTTAGTGTCATTATTAATTTGCTTATAACTTTTGAACCAATGCATATTTTTTAAGTGAAATTTGGAACACAAATGCAAAATAAATGTATCTTTAGTACTGCAAATTCAAAAATTAGATTGTTTACGCTTTTAAATATTTGACTTTGAATTAGGGTTCCGGTTTTTTTGGGACACTCTGTAGAATCTACAATTATTGATCAATTAAGACAAAACTTGGACACAATGTTGGGGATCATAAGTTCTGGGATGAGTTTGGTTTTCAGTCTGATCTGATAAAAAAAGTTGAAAGTTATGTGCCCTTGAATTTGACAAAATTGCTGTTTTCGGCTGTTTTCGGCTGTTTTCGATCTTGTTTATACTCCAGAATCTACAATTATTTATCAAACAAGACAAATCTTGGACACAATGTTGATCACCATAAGATCTTGGATGAGCTCGATTTTCACAACGTTATTGACCATAAGTTCATTTTCAGTCTTAAAGTCATGAATATTTATTGAATTGAACAAAAATGTTGCTCATATCATTTTGGTTCAGGTGAACGATATAGGACCATCATGGTCCTCTTGTTTTGACTTTGTTACCACTCTTGCATCTACAAATATTGACCAATCTTAATCAAACTCGGTCAAAATATGTATGACCATAAGTTCTCGGATGAGTTCGATTTTGAGTCAGATCGGACATGGAAGGCCGGAGTTATGTGCCCTTGAACGTCAAAAATGGCTACCACTCTAGCATCTACAAATATCGACTGATCAAGACAAAACTTTGCCACAATGTTGGTAACCATAAGATCTTGGATGACTTTCATTTTCAGTGTGTTTCAGAATTATGTGCCCTTGAATTTGACAAAATTGCTGTTTTCGACTTTGTTTACACTGTAGCATCTACATTTATTGACTAATCAAGACAAAATTTGGCCACAATGTTGGTGGCCATAAGACCCTGGATGAGTGAAACTTTCAGCTTGATTTGACTAGAAAAACCAGAGTTATTGGCCCTTGAATTTCACAAAATTACAGTTTTCGACTTTATTTTCACTCTAACAATATATTGACCAATAAAAAAAATTGAACATAATGTTGATGAGAATATTTTTATCAGAACAGAGTTATGTGCCCTTGACTGTGATAAAATTGTTGTTTTCTTCCACTTTGTTTTTACTGTAACAGCCACAAATATTGATCATTCAAGACTATGAAAGCAGTTTTCAGCTGGATCATAATCTCACATCTTAAATCATGTGCTTTGAACTTGACAACATTGTGACTTTCTTTCTATCTAGGTTCAGGTGAGCTATTAAGGACCATCATGGTCCTCTTGTTTAAATTTTGATCCCCCCAGCTACCATGGTCATATACAGTACTTGTCATCTTTTTCTGAATACCAGTTGACTTTGCATTTTATTATCAAATTATCGTACATATATCGGTCTGAAATCATCAACAAAAACTCGGCTTGTCACAATTTTTAGCCAAGCTAGGGTCTTATCTTATCCACCGAAGTGATGATTTCGGGTATAATGCGCGGCCGTTTTAACTGATTTAAACAAAACTCGAATAATACTATAGATGCAGCTGTATCCTCCCCGCTTGGCTTGAAAAAATGTAAGATTCTGATATGATTTTCCTTTTCTTCTGAACTCGGTAAATTTTGCGACGCAACAGACCTTGCAGACTTAAACAAAACGATACGGTGTTGGATAATAAAGATTTCGTAAGATTAGACAACTCATAAGATTTGCTAAATTCTATTCTATATTATTCTACACGGCTCCGGCATCGAAATTGCTGTGATTTGTAAACAGCTGGTGACTGATAACGGGCAATTTCTTTTCGACGATTAGAAACAATTTGAATGCGTTAGCACGAAACCAGTAACTTTCACTCGCTCTCGATTGTTCGAAACGCGTTACTTGAACATTGAATGCGTCTTGCGACGCACACAGTTGACTTTGAAATGCGTCTTTTGCAAATTTGAATGCGTAATAACGCAATCATGCACCTTATCTGGAGCTCTGATACTTGTCCAAATTGAAACTAGTCTTGCTGTGAAAAATGAATGCTGCAAAGAGTACCAAGTTTATACATAAATACATTACACAAACAGATAAAAGAACATTTTGCCTATCATCCTTTTCTATTTTTCTTTGAATACTATTAGTTTTCTCAATAATAATCTCAAAGGTCATCAAAGCATATAATTACTTAAAAACAGTTTTAAGATATAAATTTGAATGTTTTTTTTAGATTAGATATTAACTTAGACAAGAAATAAGAATAGAAATTTTAATTTCTTTGAAAGAAAATAATCGAAGGGTGTAAAGCACTAAGAAAACATTTTTAAAATGGTTTTGGATAAATTTTATTTTCACAATTCATTTTATAGATGATAATGGTTTAAAGGAGGCTGTCAGATTGTAAAGATCTAAGTTTGCAAAAAAAGACCATGACTCAGAAAACGAAAGCCTTTCAAGAACATTTTCCATTCCATTTCAGCATTTTTATTGTACACTCTCCAAGTTGCCATGGCATTTGCACTGATGTCAGCTTTATATGGGGATTTTATGCAGGTAGGATGTCTTAACCCTTTCCCAAATAAGACCTGGTTTGGCGTCCCTGATAGAAAAGGCTTGAGAAAACATTGAAACAAAAGAAGAAACTGCTGATAATCAGCAGTTTCTACTTTTGTCTCAATATTTTCTTAGCTATATTGTACAAAAATCCATTCTTTTTCAATGTCCATTTTGTCGTCTGCAGCACTTCTAAATTGGACCATTCCAATTTTTTGTCGTTTGGGAAAGGGTTAGTCATCATTTCTCCATGTCATCTTTATTTTTGTCATCTTTGTTTTTAGCTCACCTGAGCACAAAGTGCTCAAGGTGAGGTATTGTGATCGGTCGTTGTCCGTCGTCCGTCCGTCCGTCCGTCCGTCCGTCCGTCCGGCCGTCCGTCCACAATTTCTTTAAAGATCTTCTCCTCCCAAACCAGTGGACCAATCTTCTTGAAACTTGGCAGGAATGATCCTTGGGTGAAGGGCTTTCAAAGTTGTTAAAAGAATTTGATTCCATCAAAGACTCTGGCTGCCGCGGCATGAGAAAAGGGGAAAATAGCCAACTCTTTTAAAAATCTTCTTCTGCCTAACCAGTTGGCCAATTTTCTTGAAACTTCACATGAATGATCTTTGAGTGAAGGGCTTTCAAAGTTGTTAAAAGAATTAAATTCCATCAAAGACTTTGGCTGCCGCGGCATGAGAAAAGCAGAAAATAGCCAAATCTTTTAAAAATCTTCTTCTGCCGAACTAGTTTGCCAATATTCTTGAAACTTCACAGGAATGATACTTGAGTGAAGGGCTTGCAAAGTTGTTAAAAGATTTTGATTCCATTAAAGATTTGGGCTGCCGCGGCATGAGAAAAGGGGAAAATAGCCAAATCTTTTAAAAATCTTCTTCTGCCTAATTAGCAAGCCAATATTCTTGAAACTTCACATGAATGATCCTTGGGTGAAGGGCTTTCAAAGATGTTAAAAGAATTTGATTCCATCAAAGACTCTGGCTGCCGCGGCATAAGAAAAGGGGAAAATAGCCAAATCTTTTAAAAATCTTCTTCTGCCCAACTAGTAGGCCAATATTCTTGTAACTTAATATGAATGATCCTTGGCTGAAGGGATTTCAAAGTTGTTAAAAGAAATTGATTCCATCAAAGGCTTTGGCTGCCGTGGCATGAGAAAAGGGGCAAATAGCCAAATCTTGTAAAAATCTTCTGCCTTCAACTAGTTGGCCAATATTCTTGAAACTCCCCATGAATGATCCTTGGGTGAAGGGCTTTCAAAGTTTTTGAGAGACTTTGATTCCATCAAAACCTTTGACTGCTGCGGCATGAGAAAAGGGAAAATAGCCAAATCTTTTAAAAATCTTCTGGCTTACTACATGTAGTTGGCCAATATTCTTAAAACTTCACATGAATGATCTTTGGGTGAAGGGCTTTCAAAGTTGTTATAAGAATTTGATTAATATCAAAGCTCTTAGTGCAGGGGCATCAGAAAAAGGGCAAAAGAGCAAACACTTTTGAAAAGGCTGAATTTTGTTTCATTCTTTTGAAAAAGTAAGGAAAAGGTGCTTTATTGCAAAATTCTTAATTTGCTGCTATACAGGTCAAAATGTTTATTTCAACAAGGCAAAAAATTTCAGGTGAGCGATCTAGGGCCATCATGGGCCTCTTGTTATTTTTGTCATCTTTGTAAGATAAAGTGTCAGAAAATAATGTTTTCAATGCTAGCAGGGAAACTGTTTTTAATAGTGCCAATGATTTTGTTCTTTTCAGGACTTTTGAAATGTGACTAGTCTAAAAAGTGTGTTTGTACAAAAATGCATTAACCCTTTCCCAAACAAGACCTGGTTTTGAGGTTCCTGATAGAATAGGCTTGGGAAAGTATTGAGGCAAAAGAAGAAAACGCTGATGACCAGCATTTACTCCTTTTGCCTCAATATTTTTAGCTCACCTGAGCACGAAGTGCTCATGGGGAGCTATTGTGGTCACTCACTGTCCGTCGTCCGTCCGTCCGTCTGTCCGTTCACATTTCTTTAAACATCTTCTCCTCCTTAACCATTTGGTCAATTTTGACCAAACTTGGCAGGAATGTTCCTTGGGTAACCCTTTTCAAAACTTGTTCGCAGATTTTTGATTTGTCAAAAAATGTGGGCGTGGCAGGGCGTGGCTTATCGGACTTAGAGAAATCCTAAGAAAATTCTTTAAAAATCAACCATTGGGCCAATTTAAACCTAACTTGGCAGAAATGTTCCTTAGGTGACCCTTTTCAAAAATTGTTTGCAAATTTTTGATTCGTCAAAAAAAGTGGGCGTGGCAGGGCGTGGCTTATCTGACTTAGAGAAATCCTAAGAAAATTCTTTAAAAATCAACCATTGGCCCAATTTGAACCAAACTTGGCAGAAATGTTCCTTGGGTGACACTCTTCAAAATTTGGTTGTGAATTTTTGATTTGTCAGGAAAAGTGGGCGTGGCAGGGCGTGGCTTATCGACTTAGAGATATCCTAAGAAAATTCTTTAAAAATCAACCATTGGCCCAATTTGAACCAAACTTGGCAGAAATGTTCCTTGGGTGACACTCTTCAAAATTTGTTGGTGAATTTTTGATTTGTCAGGAAAAGTAGGCGTGGCAGGGCGTGGCTTATCGGACTTAGAGAAATGCTAAGAAAATTCTTTAAAAATCAACTATTGGCCCAATTTGAACCAAACTTGGCAGAAATGTTTCTTGGGTGACACTCTTCAAAATTTGTTGGTGAATTATTGATTTGTCAGGAAAAGTGGGCGTGGCAGGGCGTGACTTATTGGACTTGGAGAAATTCTAAGAAAATTCCTTATAAATCAACCGTTGGCCCAATTTGAACCGAACGTGGCAGGAATGTTCCTTGGGCGACTCTTTTCAAAATTTGTTTGCGAATTTTTGATTCGTCAAAAAATGTGGGCGTGGCAGGGCGTGGCTTATCGGACTAAGAGAAATCCTAAGAAAATTCTTTAAAAATCAACCATTGGGCCAATTTAAACCTAACTTGGCAGAAATGTTCCTTGGGTGACCCTTTTCAAAACTTTTTCGCAAATTTTTGATTCATCAAAAAAGTGGGCGTGGCAAGGCGTGGCTTATCAGACTTAGAGAAATGCTAAGAAAATTCTTTAAAAATCAACCGTTGGCCCAATTTGAACCAAACTTGGCAGTAATGTTGCCTGGGTGACTCTTTTCAAAACTTCTTCGCAAATATTTGATTCGTCAGAAAAAGTGGGCGTGGCAGGACATGGCTTCTCTGACTTAACAGAAATCCTAAGAAAATTCTTCAAAAATCAACCGTTGGCCCAATTTGAACCAAACTTAATAGAATTATTCTTTGGGTGACTCTTTTTAAAATTTGCGGATTTTGATTCGTCAGATAAAGCGGGCGTGGCAGGGCGTGGCTTATCGAAGTTAGAGGCACCCTAAGAAAATTCTTTAAAAAACACATTGGGCCAATTTGAACGAAACTTAGCAAGAATTTTCCTTGAGTGACTTTTAAAAATGTGTACACAAATTTTCTTTGTCGTATAAAAATGTGGGTGTGGAAGGGCAGTGTTATCAGACTTAGAGAAATCATACAAAAACTCTTTAAAATGAAGCATTGGGCCAATTTGAACCAAACTTGGCAACAATGTTCCTTGAGTGACCCTTTTCAAAATTTGTTCACAAATTTTTGATTTGTAAAAAAAGTGGGCGTGTCACAAACTTCTTTCAGGTGAGCGATATAGGGCCATTCTGGCCCTCTTGTTATACTATATTGTACACAAATTACATCTTTATTAATACCCATTCTGTGGTCTGCAACAGCTTTAAAATTGGACAACCCTAACATATGTTGTTTGGGAAAAGTTTAACTTTGATGTTGATATATGACTAATTTCAATCAAAGATAAAGCAATTAGTGGTTAAAAATTCAGTTTTTTTTTTTGTGGCTTTGTCAAGTCTTTTTGCACAAACTATGTATGGCTGTCTTCACCAGGTTTCCAGTCATTAGGCCTTTGTTTCATCTGTCTACTGAAACTTTTATTTATGCACAACATCAATGCCTTACCATTAGTAAGCCCATTACCAAACATGACCTGGTTTTTATGTCCCAAATAGAAAAGGCTTGGGAAAACATTGAGACAAAAGAAGAAACTGCTGATAACCAGCAGTTTCTCCTTTAGTCCCAATATTTTCTGTGCCATATTTTACACAAATCATTATCTTTTATAAAATCCATTTTGTCATTTGAGGCAATTTTTGAAGTGGATCACCCTAAAATTTTGTTGTTTGGGAAAGGGTTAATTGTCAAGTTGTCCCAATAAGTACAGCCAACTAGTTTATATAAAGTTCATCTTTACTTTCTCTGTAGGCTGTTGGAGCATCTATACGGATATTTGATCTACTAGATAGAAAACCTGTAGTGCCGAATGAACATGGAGATACTTTACCCTGTCTCGATGGACGTAAGTTTACCCTTTTATGAATAACAAAATTTGGATCTGTCCACATTTAAAGGTATTGCAGAAGTCAATCTATCTCTTGGAACTTTCTTCGATAGGAATGGAAATATGCCGATAAGCAGCATTTGTTACTCTTCAACAGAATTCTCCAAAGGCTTAAGCTTTAACACTAGTTTGTCATAATAAGTCATTATTACCCACAAACGAAGTGGGTAATACTGGAATCAGCCTGTCGGTCCAGTGGTTGGATGGTTGGTTTGTTTGTTGGTCTGTCACCAAAACTTTTTCTGGACAACTCCTCCTACACTTGAAGACTGATTTAGTTCATACTTGGCACAAGTGTGCATTGTGACCTGTAGATATGCAAGATGCAAATCTCATGAAAATGAGACCATTACTTTCCGAGTTATGACACCTGGCCCCGGTTTCTCAAAAAAACTTAAGTACGTTCTCAGGCTCAAATCTGAGCACCGTGCTCAAATCGCATGAAATCCTCGTGAAATTCAATCGAATAACCTTCAACGTTAGAGAGTATTCTTTTGAAGTTGAGCATATTCTCATGAGTATATACTTAAGTTTTTTCGAGAAACCGGAGCCAGATTTGACAAAAAAATGTTTGTCTGGACAACTCCTCCTACAGTTACTATCCGATTTGCTTCATACTTGGCACAAGTGTGCATTAGCATAGATCTGTAGATGTGCAAGACGTAAATTTCACGGAAATTAGACCGATACTTTTGGAGTTATGGCCCCTGATTTGACCAAATTTCAGGAAAATCGGATTGACAATTTCTGACTTACCTTCCCTGATTCAACAAAAATGTTTGCCCAAACAAAGGTGGTGGCGGGGGTATTTTTATCACCTTCAGTGATAGATTTCTAGTTGTTCAAGGAATTATTTGAGCCGTACTCTGGAAAAAAGTCCCTTATTGCATTTGAAACCAACATGAATCCAGATTAGCCTAGGCATACCCACAACCTGATCAAGATCCATATTGTTCTCAAAGATCTTTGCCATTTCATGTAGCAACCATAAGAAAGCAGAATAGATTTTGAGAAGAAATCTTTTAGGCACTGTCTGATATTTTAGTATGGTAGTCTAAAATGCCTTAACCCTTTGCCAGACAAGAGCTGGTTTTGACATGCCTTGCAGAAATGACTGGAAAGTATTGAGAGAAAAGAAGAAAATGCTGAAGCATTTTCTATTTTTGCATCTATATTTCTTTTGCCACCTAGTACATAAATATTTTTTTATGCCCCCATATCAACATCTTCGCAAGCCAAGGGTTCTACCTCCACTTTGTTCCTTACGAACCCTTGGCCGCTTGCTTCTATAGAAATCGAAAGTACTGCCATGCGATTTCATTAGACGCGATAACTTTCCCATTATCCAACCAAAAAAACCACACTTTACAAGCCCTCTTTATCAAAACGAAAACAATGCGGCTGACGTGAAAATCAATATCCGTATTTGATGCACCGCCTAACACGTTTTAGTACAAGGCTTTTGATTGGCCTGAAATAGCAACTTCAAAGGGCCGCAACTCTTTATCACAGAAAGGTGGCGCGGCGGTACTTTCGATTTCAATAGAAGCGAGCGGCCAAGGGTTCGGAAGGAACAAAGTGGAGGTAGAACCCTTGGCTTGCGAAGATGCCATATCAAAAGATCCGGGCATATTGTTTTACCATTGTCTGTCTGTCGGTCCTACTGTCTCTCCGCTTGTCATTCCGATAACCTTACATGAAAACTTAAGGTAAAATCTTAACATTGGCCTATTCTCCAGATAAATAGCCATTTCGGGGGTTTAAGTGTTTCACAAATACATCTTGTTACTTGCATCATCTGCTGAAGTTTACAAAAAGGATCAGTCTAAATTTTTATTGTTTGGAAAAGGTTAATATTAAGAGACTTTTTGCAGATCCACTCTATTTTATATACATCTTGTGTTTCAGATGTGGAGTTTCAGAATGTTGACTTTACATATCCTTCCAGACCAGAAACAAAAGTTATCAAGGTACAGTCCACACTCCTTATGTCGACATCGGATAATTCGAATTTTTGCTTAAGTCGAAGTTCAAATCTGATCCCGTCCTCATCAATGGACTTCATGTTTTCAAACAAAATAATTTGGAACTAAATACAGCCATTGAAATTTAGTAGGAAAAGGATAGAAATTGCTCAAAACGAGCAATTTCTGTCCTTTTCCTACTATATTTCAATAATGATAACACTTGATTAGTTAATAAAAACGGTCAAATATCAATTTTATCGAAACCGAACAAAAATCGGATGAGTCGAACTCCTGATATGTTGAGGTAGTTTGACGGGCCCTCCGACTTCGACACAATGAGTGTTGACTGTATTGACATCATTAATCCATACCAACACACTGACACCTTTTGACACCAAAAGAAATGACTGTGGAAAACATCATGAGAAATGAAGAAATTGCTTGTGACGAGCAATTTCTTCCTTTTCCCCCTAAAAGTCAAATTTCACAATTTCATCAAATTGAAAATGCTGTCTGCCGCTTCTTTCAAGTTAGACAAGCTTAAAGTTTGGTTGTTTGATAAAGGATTTACTTGATTGAGTGGAATAAATAGGCAGCTAATCTAGTCACCAAACTCCAGATTATTGTAAACTTGTATTTGTTAATCCATATCCACATAATGACTCCTGTTTTATACACCCAAAGGGTCGTATTCTGTTATGGCCCTGGTCGTCTTTCCATCCAGGGCTCCGGAAATTTCCAAATCTGAATCGGTCCACGTTTAACCAACCCCCCCCCCCCCCCCCCCCTGCTTACACCCCCCCCATGCACTAGTACCAAAATTGAACACCCCAAACACACACATCATTTTTCATATCTTTCCCGTTTATACAACAGTTCGGGCTACCAGCTCTTCCATGTTTCAATTCCCGATGATCAAACTAAATTGTGATCTGTAGCTCGAGTGAAAGATACATGAAAACTAGTGACAAATTTCTACTTTCACTTTGTTAAAACGCCCTAACTGCATTAGGCACTTTGGGCAGTTTCATCTATGTTATGTTGGGAATGACAAATGATTTAATCACTCTTACATGAAATAATGAAATGGCTGTTAGGCGACATCTGAAGTTTTTTCCTATTCCGTTTTTTAAACACGCGGAGTGTTTGAGATGTTCCCCAGATGTAAAACATCACGTTATCCGATATATGTCAAACGGATCCAACTACCTCCCTCGTGTAAATCATATTTACGTCAATCGACTCTGGATGAATAAAATCTAGTGGACAGTCCCGACTAAACGTGTGGTGGACTATTCACGTATGTTCTGTGGATGATTTTGTTAACTTCCACAACAATTGCGGAAAGGTTTAGATATTTGCAGACTTCAACTGAAGCCTTGATACGTCATCTCTCGTAAGATTTCACGCACCTGCTTGGTGTCTCGCGCGCAGTTTGTAAACAAACCATCGTAATTGTTGCCTTATTTGGAAAAAGGGATAAGCTCACATGATCAATTCGAAACCAAAATCTGTGGTTGGGAGAATAGAAATTTCCAAGGACAGATTCACATGTGTTTGGTTTAACTGGTACCCGTTGTATGACTATGTATACAACATAGTGGCATCAGAGACGGGAACCAGTCTAGTGTTTGGTAAGAGCTAAATCCGAGATCATTCATCCGTGAAACTGCAGGTAACTGTAAGCATGCCTGCGGGTCAATTATCGGTTTCTGTCACCTCCTTATCTCGGGGTAAAGTGTAAAACCCTTGATTTTTTTTTTTCATGTTGATTTTTATGAATTGTGGAAATATTTTGGACCGATTTTTTCAGTTAATTTGATGATTTCAATCGGTCTCAGAGATCAAAATCCAGTCCAGACCGGTATTTTATCGGTTTTCCGGAGCCCTGTTTCCATCTGTCTGTCCGTCCATTAGCAATTTCTTGTGTGCGCAACTCCTCCTACAATTTTGATCAGAATTTTTTCAAACTTGCCACAATGAATCTAGATAACTCTTTTTGTTCTTGAATTATCTGCCCTTAAATTAAAAAAAATGCCCATTTTCTGTGTGCGCAACTCCTCCTACAGTTTTGATTTAAATTTTATCAGACTTGCCACAATGAATCTCCATGGTGTCTAGTTGTGCACACCGCTTACAGAATTTAGATAACTGTTTTCTTTCTTAAATTATCTGCCCTTGAATTTAAAGAAAAATGCCCATTTTCTCAAAACTGCCCATTTTCTCATGTGCGTAACTCCTACTTTTTCAACCAGAATTTAATCAAACTAGCCACAAAAGATCTCTGTGGTGTCTGGTTGTGCAAACAAAATTTTGATAACTTTTCATGTTGAATTATCTGCCCTTGAATTGAATAAATGGCCAATTTTACTGACAAGCCCCTCTTGGGCATTTATGCGCCGCTCTGCAAAGCTCTTGTTAAATCCCCTGAAGATAAACGCTTAAGAAAACATTGTGGAAAACGAAGGAATTGCTTTTTATTTTCTTTTTGTTTTAAAAGCTTTCTTTGTAAACAAGATTTTACATGGGAGTTTCAATATGCCCTTTGCATATGGCAAAAAGTAGAAAAAGATGTCAAACAGCTTTTTAAGCTTAAACCTTTCCCAAACAAGACATGGTTTGGCGTTCCATATAGAAAGAGCTTGGTAAAACATTGATGCAAAAGAAGACAATACTGAGGATCAATATTTTCTCCTTTTGCCTCAATATTTTCTTAACTATATTATACACATATTCTTTCTTAAACAACATCTGTTTCGTTGTCCAAGTTACTTTCAAATTAGATTACCCAAAATTTTGTAAAAGTATTAATCATAATTACAATGTTTTATTTCAGGACCTCAATTTTACAGTAGAGCCAGGTAACATGGTTGCTCTAGTGGGGCCGTCAGGGGGAGGTAAATCCACCATCGTTAACTTGATCGAGAGATTTTATGATCCAGATTCAGGAAATATTACTCTAGGTAAGATGTTCATGATTAAACTTTTAAAGTTCAATGTAAAAATTTCAATTGTCATCTGCAATGTCTTTGAATGAATTTGGACCAGTTTACATTTTTTTCTGTTTGGAAATTGGTCAAGTCCCTATAAAACACGTGCTGACAGTTCAGCTGCAACTTTGTCAGATCCTACTTGTGAAATTGCTGTTTCAATAAGCTTTGAATTCTTGTGATATCACTTATTTGTCTGTCAATTATTATTTAGTGCTGCTGTGGATCCAGGATTTCTTTGAAGTGGGTTTCGAGCATATGAATATTTGGAGTTAGTTTTCCTAGCTTGACCCAATTTTGACCAAATTTCTGCATGAAAATGAAATAACCAGACTACAGAGGGGATTTGTTTGACCCCAAACCGTCTCTGGATCGGCCACTGTAGTGAATCTCCTCTCATGCATTTGATTTAACCATTTCCCAAACAAGACGTGGTTTTGACGTCCCTTAATGAAAATGCTTGGGAAAACATTGAGACAAAAGAAGAAACTGCTGATAACGTCTGCAGCAGCAATCAAATTGGACCACTCTAAAATTGTGTCGTTTGGGAATGGGTTATGGGATTTGTAGTTGATTGTTTTGGTTGGCAGCACAGAGTAAGATTATCCCTTAACTACTTTGACTTATTCTTCACTGCATGCCTGTTTGAGTTCAGTATAGCAAGGGTTGCCTAAATAGATTTTATCATTTTCCATGTTACAAATTTTTAGGTGGCAGTAAACTGAAAGATTTAGACCCACAGTGGTTCAGACAGAAGATCTCTATGGTCAGTCAAGAACCAACTCTATTTGCCTGCTCTATTAGGGACAATATTGCTTACGGGAAGGAGGCAACTTTGGAGGAAGTAAGAAATTACATTTAGCCCTTTCCCAAATGGCAGAATTTTACTTCAAAAACTGCCACAAATGACAAAATGGTTGTTATTAAAGATAAGATTTGTTTAAAATATGGCATAGAAAATATTGAGACAAAAGGAGAAACTGCTGGTTATCAGCAGTTTCTTCTTTTGTTTCAATGTTTTTCCAAGCCTTTTCTTTTAGGGATGTCAAAACCAGGTCTTGTTTGGAATGGGTTGACCCTTTCGCAAATGGAGAAAAAGGTAGACTTATCCAATTAGAAAGCTGCTACAAGTGTCAAATTGGATGACCAGAAAATATTGAGCTTATATAATAAATCCTATTCTACCAAAAACACTTTCAATCTTCTTTCATAAATATTAGCAAACTCCACACAGCGACAATGCCTTACATTATCACTGCAGGCATGTAAATCACGTGACCATGAAGAATGTCACGTGATATCGTAAAATTTATTTATATTTCTGAAATCATTTTTAAATCCAATTATATTTTTCATTTGGATTCATATTTGACACCTCATATTCTTAAAACATCACGTAAAGCATGTTTTTTTTAAATAAAAATCAAATTAAAAAAAATCAATTACCTGAAATCTTGGTAACTCCAAGCTGTGCCGGCAGAGATCTCCCCAATCCAAGTTCAGGGGAGATAACTGCGAAGGAGATTGAAATATTAGGTTTTGCAATTCTAATAGAACATATTTTTGTACAATGACTCGCATGATGATAACCATATCTTAATGTAGTCCATCCCTAACGATATTCTTCAGCCAAATGGTTATGACATGGCCCAAATTATTTGGGGATGGACTACCTAAACCCTTTTCCACACATTTACGCTTTTGGATGCCCAACAAAATATAGGCTTTGGAAAATATTGTGGAAAATGAAGAAATTGCTAGTGACAAGCAATTTCTTCATTTTCCATAATGTTTTCTACCAAGAAAGACCAAAAATGTCAAATTTTGTTCAATAGAACTTGTCGTATGCAACACCTATGAGTTTGGACTAGGCTAAAGTTTTGTTGTTTGGTAATGGGTTAACCTTTCAGGTGATAGCTGTCGCAAAAGAAGCCAATGCCCATGAGTTTATATCCGGATTTGAGCAAGGTTATGACACACTAGTGGGTGAGAGGGGTGTCCGTCTGTCCGGGGGTCAGAAACAAAGAATTGCCATAGCAAGGGCACTCATCATGGATCCTGTCATCCTTCTACTAGATGAGGTAAGATCATCATCATCATCATGTTTTGATTGTCCAGGCCTTCAATTAATACTTTGCAGAGGGTGGGGCCTGGCTGCCCACTCTCGATCGGAGTCTGCCTCTCCATGTCTTGTGATCGCTAGGACTGGTGTGTGTCAGTCTAACGATCTAAAGGTCTCTCCGAACAACTTCATCCCATGTCTGCTTGGGTCTGCCTCGAGTTCTGTTTTCATGTCTAGTAATGGATCTCACTCTGGACAAACAGCCTGTGTTAAGTTCCACATGGCCAAGCCATCTCAGTTTGTTGGCCCCTATCATAAGGGCAGAAATACTGTTTTTATCAGGACATTTATCGACTCGGAACTGGGTCTAGTCTACTTGCGTAAACTTTTCAAGCTGTAATTATTCATTACATTATCGTAAAAGGAAAAATAGAGCCCTGATAAAAGTTTTGGAACACTCATAGATTTTGATTGTTGGTTTGTATATCTTGACAATGAGACAAGCTAAGGTTGACCTTTTGCATAATCATTTATCTTTGGCTTTACAAATGATTTTGTAGTCAATGCAGTGAATGGTAAGAACAAAGATTTTGACTGTAATAAAGGATTGTTCATAAATCAGTCTTATTATTTCTCCAGGCCACGAGTGCCCTAGATGCTGAGTCAGAACATCTAGTCCAGGAGGCTATAGATCGTGCCATGATTGTACACATTATCATCTTGTTTTTCTCCAGGCCACCAGTGCCCTAGATGCTGAGTCAGAACATCTAGTCCAGGAGGCTATAGATCGTGTAATGATTGTTCACATTATCATCTTGTTTTTCTCCAGGCCACCAGTGCCCTAGATGCTGAGTCAGAACATCTAGTCCAGGAGGCTATAGATCGTGCCATGATTGTACACATTATCATCTTGTTTTTCTCCAGGCCACCAGTGCCCTAGATGCTGAGTCAGAACATCTAGTCCAGGAGGCTATAGATCGTGCCATGATTGTTCACATTATCATCTTGTTTTTATCCAGGCCACCAGTGCCCTAGATGCGGAGTCAGAACATCTAGTCCAGGAGGCTATAGATCGTGTAATGATTGTTCACATTATCATCTTGTTTTTCTCCAGGCCACCAGTGCCCTAGATGCGGAGTCAGAACATCTAGTCCAGGAGGCTATAGATCGTGCAATGAAGGGTAGAACTGTACTGGTTATAGCACATAGACTCTCAACTGTCAGAAATGCTTCAAAGGTAAGTGCAGTATAAGGGCTGTGTGAGTGTACAATTATTGTGAATGCATACATATTTACAGTCCAAACTCGTTGTGTCGACTTTTGTGGGCTGCTGAAAATACCTCGACTTATCTGGAGTTTGACACAAACATCAGCCATCAAAAATTGAACGTTTTCCCACAAGTCTTCAGTGGATGTTGGTGTATGGATAAAACAATGATCTGAAAAATTCTTCTGGAAGGAGGGAGGGGTCGTATCAATCTGTGTACATGTCATAATTTTACAATGTTGAAGTATTCTTGTATTTCAAATAAAATGAAAACGGATGCTTAAACTGTTGTGGACAAAATTTGTCTAACAAGCGTCAACTGCAAATAGCCTTTCTTTTGGCTGCATTTTTCACAGTTTGTGCATTCTTATGGTGAACCAACAGCAGAAATGTGTGAATCTCCTCAATTGGGAGATTGACAGCCTAGACAAAGTGACTTTTATAATCAGTTAACGGGCTGAACTGATAATTTTACGGTGAAATTATCATTCTGACTGGCAAAAACACTCGACACATCCCAAGTCGATGATTTTCCCAACTCGATACAAACGTCCAAATTTATATGAAAGAAAGAAAGGACAAAGTTGGGACTTTGGAAACACTTCGACTTATCGGGAATATCAACTCATGCGATGTCGACACGAGTTTCGACCATACTTACATTTAGAGTAATTTTGCATTAAGCCCAGGTGTTAAGGTAGTCCACCCCTAATGAGATTCTTGCGACGTGTGAATTATCTAGACAATGTCATGGAATTCCACCATCAAATATTTGAAACTTTGCCCCAATAAGTTTCGGATATGTATCTAAAGTTAGCGACATGGCACAAAAAATTCTGTTGCTTGAATCTCATTATGGATGGACTACCTAAAGGAAGCTAAGGTCATGATAATATTGACAATACAAGTCCCAAAAGCTCGCCCGGGAAGTTATTGTCTATACTTCTCTTGATTGTACACAGGCTCTCAATGTTCAGAAATACTTCAAGTGAGTGAGTGCCAAGCTGAATTGCTTGTTTGACAAGGTTATAGCCTCTTGATCCAGAGGGTAAAGCTTCAAATTCCAACTTATATTTACTTTGTCTATCTAAAATTGCACATGACATACCAGTAATTAATGGCTCAGCGCGAGAGAGACAAAGATATGATTTTGTTAACCCTTTGCCACACAGTGACTCTTTTTCATGCACGTTTAAAAAAAATGCTTGGGAAAACATGATGGAAATTGAATTGCTTGTGACAAAATACCCAAACGCTTTTAATTTCATTCAATTGATTTTGTAGTCTGTAATATCTTTGGAGATGCACCAGTCTAGATTTTTGCCCTTTGGTTGTGGGTTAAGTTACTATTTATTATATATTTCTTGCAGGTTGTAGTGATAGATAAAGGTGAGATAGCAGAACAAGGGACCCACGATGAGCTACTAGCTAGAAATGGTGTTTATAAAAGACTGGTTTTACGACAGCTGACAGCCGGCTCTGTGTCTGATATAGTTGTAAATTCTGAACAAGACAATCTTCTAGATTGATGATTTTTAGTGTTTGCTCTTTCTCAGGCCAAGAGCAAAACTCAGCAAAATGTTAGTTAGACTATTCAAATTTATAAGCTGCTGCAGAATGGACATTGATCATATTTGAATATTTTCTTTCATATTGTATTAGTATGTAATACTTTTGGCTTTATTTTGTCATCCCCAGCATCAATTTGGACTGGTCAAAAACTTTGTTGTTTGTGGAAGAAAATTATAGACCATTCCTTTTTAAAAAAAAAGTTGCAAAAATTATATAGATCTAATAACACAAGAATTTTGAGAGAACTGTTGATAATTTTGGGAATCAGTGTTCTCTTCTATTCTCTCAATATTTTGTAAAGCTTGTTTTGCAGCAATGTCAAAAACCAATATTTGTTTTAGAAACGGTTGAATTAGAAAGTGTTTATTTCTAAGAGTTGTGGTACATTTATCCCTTTTCAAATAAAAATGAGCCAGAATTTCGAAAAAGGGCCTTTATAACATTTTGGAAAATCAGTTTTCGAGATAAGCTTGTCATTGAATCTAGTCTAGAATGGATCCAAACTACTAACTTACAATTGCTACTGGTCATGAACAAGCTATTGGAGATCAACATGGATCTGGATCAGACTGTGCGTATGCACAGGCTGATCTGGATCCATTTTGTTCTCAAATGCCTTTAAGGACATTTTTCCAGATCCTGGCTCAAGTATTTTGCTGTAAGACTGCTAAAAAGATTTTGATAAAGACATGATGTTTGAACATCAAAGCACAAAAGAATATTGAAGCAAATGGAGAGAAGAAAGGTGATAGTTAGCATTTTCTTTTGCCTCAATGTTTTCAAAAGCATTTTCAGATACGGACATCAAAACTGGTGCAAGCTATAGAAAAGGTTAAAAAGACATTTTTTTGCGTGGCATGACACTTGCTTTAGATAGGATTTTTACAATTGTATTTATTAGTATTTTATTGAGATTTTTAGCTCGACTTTTCGAAGAAAATGAGAGCTTATACTGTCACCCGGGCGTCGGCGTTGCAACCAAGGTTTAAGTTTTTTCAAACATAAATAACTTCCATACTATCAAAGGGATTCAACCCAAACTTGGAATATTTATTCACCATCACACCCTCTACCTTACAACCAGGGCCCATAACCCTGGCTCCACTATATTTGGAGTTATGCCCCCTTTATACTAAGCAACTTAAAAAGTCGAGCGCGCTGTCTTCGGACAGCTTTTGTTAAGGTTTTACCAAAAGCAGATTATTTTAATGTGTCATTTCTTAAGACTTTAATACCTTGTATTTAGCAAAATATGATAAAATTGATAATGTTGTTAGCAAATGAAATATATTAATCCCTTCCCAAACAAGATCTTGTTTTGATAGCCCTGACATAGAATGTATTTAGAAATATTGACTGAAAAGAAAAAAAATGTTGATAACAAGCATTTCCCA
The DNA here is from genome assembly GCA_963680895.1 of Fragum sueziense. Classification (NCBI taxonomy): domain Eukaryota; kingdom Metazoa; phylum Mollusca; class Bivalvia; order Cardiida; family Cardiidae; genus Fragum; species Fragum sueziense. The sequence goes on along the minus strand of OY804603.1, from coordinate 51,895,884 downwards.
TTAATATTATTTATGCTATTGTAACGTTGAACAATTTATCTAATTTCGGATTATTTATTTTGTCATCTGTCCTAAAATTTGTGGTATGGGAAATGGTTAGGTTAAATCTTTGACAGCAGAGAGACATGAAGTAGGAAAAACTTTGATGAGAGAAAAAGAGTAAATTGTAGCAATTTCTAGCTGTTTTATCTGCATGCTCTATGATTTTAAAAGAATTGTCCTGAATAGTTGTCAAAAAAGGTCTTGTTTGGTCAAGTGTTTGATAATATTCATATTATATGAAAGTTGTTCTGTGATATGATACATATTGTTACTGTTTCAGTGTCTTTAGTTAATTAATCTGTCAAACATGAGGGTACCTTTTGGAACCCTATGTCAAAAGTCAGAATGCTCCATAGGTGTTTCGAATTCTTTAGAGTTAATACAAACAATGTCATGGTGACGTCATTTGTATGAAGTATGGAGCATTCGGAACACCTTACTTAGAATCTAGGCCCCTAAAATGCTTATGTTCAAAAGAACGCACCTCTGAACTATATTTTATGAACTATATGAGATAGATCCTCAATATTTTCACACGCATTTCGACTGCCAAGAACTGCATTCAGGGCCATGATCTTTGACCTCATGGCCTTGACCTTGGAGTTTGTTTTTCTTCTCAACAAGCTCCGTTTTGGCCAGCTTGCCAGCTTTTCTTTGTATGGAATATTGACAATCTTGTGTCAATAAAAGTTCAGTATTTGCAGTGGTTCATATTGTCACCTTGAAATATTGTATTTTAATTATTGTTGTGTTAATCAGGTTAATTTACAATTAAACGATCATTTCGTTTTAAAACCTTTCTTTCATTTCATTTACATACCACTATTGATTCAGATTAGCTTGTACCTTTAGAAGTGCAGTCTGAGTTTAATCCATACTTTTTTATGCTCCCCGAAGGGAGAGCATATAGTCGCTGCTTTGTGTCTGTCAATCTGTCTTTCCGGAGTGATTTCTCCACAACTCTTGGGCAAAATTAAATGAAACTTACCATATTAACCCCCTATGATATAGGGCCTATGTGTCTCCCGTAATTTGGATTTCAGGCCTCGTCATGGGAAAAGGGGGCTTATGGTAAAATACAGTTTTTCTCTAATTTCTCCTAGTCTAATAGTCAGAATTTGATGAAATTTCATATTTGAGTAGCAAGTCAGATGCCCTTGACCATAATCATTTGAAATATTGGTATTAAAAATAGGTCATGGAAAAAAGCGGCTTAATGTTTTGTTACTTTTAAGTTTGCCCTCCATGTCCTGGCAAATAAACTAACGTTGGCCACAACTTTTGATAAGTAAGAGATATAGCCTTAATATTTCACATGTGCATTGTTTAATACAATATCTTTCTGTTGGGTTCAAGGTCATCAGTCAAGGTCAAGGTAATTTCTCAAGGTCAAATTTTAACCTTTTTCCATTTATGGCATACATATTTTGTGACAATGCCTTTTTCGGGGAGCATAATCAGTCTGTGATGGCTCTTGTTTCTCTTAGTTGCACCAGGTAGTGAATAATCTATTAGACAACAGTATGGATCTTGATTAGACTGTACATATGCTCAGGCTAATCTGGATCAATATTAGTCTCAAAAGCATATAAATACTTTCTGGAACAGCAAAAAGTATGGTAGTCAAATGTGAAAGATGCTGCAGACAGCAAAATGGATTTTTATAAAGATGGGATTTGTACATAGTATTGCATAGAACATATTGAGACAAAAACAGTAAATCATTTTTATCAGCATTTTCTTCTTTTGCCTCAATGTTTTACAAAGCCTGCAATATTAGGGCCAACAAAACCAGGCCCCGGTTTCTCGAAAAAACTCATGCTCAAATCTGAGCACCGTGCTCAAATCGCACGAAATCCATGTGAACTTCAATCGAATATCCTTCAACGTTGGAGAGTATTCTTTTGAAGTTGAGCATGTTCTCATGAGAATATACTTAAGTTTTTTCGAGAAACCGGGGCCAGAACTTGTTTTTGAAAAGGTTAAGGACCCTTATATTCAGCCTAGGATACTGGCAGAAATAGTTAGCAATGAATACCAGATGGAAAAATTTTAGACTGATCCAAATTCAGAGATGTTGCAGACGACAATTTCAAGTGGATAAAACTTAAAATTATTTGGTTTTATATCGTAGAAATTACTGTGGGAAATGAAGAAATTTCTTGTCACAAGCAAATTCTTAATTTTCCACTATGTATTCCACAGCCTTTGTCTTGTTGTTGGTCAATGTGTGGGAATAAGTTAACTAGATTTATTGATTATGGTTCCTAAAAAATCAAGTGAATAAAAATTTCCTTAAGGAATAAAGTTTAATTTTAAAAACAATAACAACATAATGACATTTACAAATGTTTGTTTTTGCCATACAACAAGTGACTGTAGACTCTTACTTATAATTTCCTTTCAGACGTTGACAAGAATTGTTTGTTTATCACCAAAGGACAAATTTTTCACAAAAAATTCAATTGTCTGTGTGGGCTTAGTAGCTGGTGGCTAAGATTGGAAATAGTACAGGGAAAATATGATCGATTCTGGTTGAAGTAGCAAGTGCATCAAACCATGTGCTCGAGGTATTTTTTGCAACAGTATGATACAATAGTCAATGTTTAGAAGACAGCTGCTCATTCCGCTTAGATGATTCATACACACTACATCCTTTGCCAAGAGACAAAGGACTTTCCCAATGACATAAAGGATATTGACCAAGCTGGCAGTGGAACACACGACCCCTGGATTAACCCTTTCACAAACGGCAAAATTTTAGGGTGATCTACTTCAAAAACTACAACAAATGATGAAATGGATGTTATTTAAGATAGGATTTGTGTGAAATATGGCTTAGAAAATATTGAGACAAAAGGAGAAACTGCTGGTTATCAGCAGTTTCTTCTTTTGTTTCAATATTTTCCCAAGCCTTTTCTATTAGGGACGTCAAAACTAGATCTTGTTTGGGAAAGGGTTAATAGACTCTGAAATTACCCTCTGAGCTATTTGGGCTACAAGGAACAAATGTTTTAAGGTGAACTTAAGCCACAACCCTGGGAAAACTTATAAAATATTAACATTGTGTTAAGTTGACAAACCCATCTTTAACCCTTTCCCAAACATCCGTAACTTTGAATTGCTCCAAGTTTAATGCAGTTGACTAAACATCTATAGATATAAAGAAAAGATTTATGTGCAATATGACTCGGAAAATTTGAGACAACATGAGAAAATGAAGGTTACCAGCAATTTCTTCTTTTGCCTGAATGTTTTCAAAAAACATTTACAAAGGCACGACAAAACCAGTTTTTGAAAATCTGTATAATCATATGAATACAAAATGACATGAATTTCCAAATTTATGGCAAATCAAAAGGCAATTGCAATTTACCCCACAAAGAAAAATTATCAAAGATTCCAGCTTAGTGGAGGAAAATTCAGCAGAACTGATTTTAAAGTAAATGCAATGTTCTTTTGCCCTTGATATATTCCACAAAATACAGTATAAATTTATTTACAATCTTAAAGTTTGCAGTCATGCATTGTATATTTTGCCACATGCAACAATTCTTACCCATCAGGAAATTTTGATGTGTGGTAAAGATAAGGTAATGAAAATGTAATGGGGAATCAAGTGACACAACAATTGAAGAAAATCCTCAATAAATCTATTAATCTATCACCAATTTGAATTAGATTTGAAGCAGAGCAGGCATAAAAAAGTAAGCGCTTTGTTTGGTGTGGTGGCATTTTATAAACAATATCTGATTTTCAAAAGCTAGGTTATTGATAAGTAAACATTTTTGATGAGCTAACAAGTTTTGCTGGTTTGTCAATAAAAATTTTGCTGTTCATGACAAGGCTAAGAGGACTTCATTGCGGATGAATACCACTTTTTCCCACCAGAATCTTTCTGTTTTTCCAGTCTATCTAACTGAGGTTTCACTTTTCTGTCAAAGCGTATGGCTTCCTCACTGACTTTCTTTGCTTGCTCAACTTTCTTCTCGTCATGCTTCTGTAGAAAAACAGATTATTTTATTAACCCATTTTCAGACAGCAAAATTTCAGACTGGTTCAAAGAAGGTGTTGCATACTGCAATTTGAATTGAAGGAAATTCTTTATTTTTTTGTCTTTCTTGGTAGAAAATATGGTGGTAAATGAAGAAACTGCTTGTAACAAGCATTTTCTTCATTTCCCACCATGTTTTCCAAATTTTTTTTATCTTGCGGAGCGTCAAAATACGCCAATATGTAGAAATTGGTTAATTCTTGTTTTAACCTCTCCCAAACAAATAAATATTTGACTGGTTCATTTTGAAACCTGCTATAGACAACAAAGTGTAAGTTGACAAAAGTAGCATTTGTGTACAGATAAGAAGTCAAAAGGAGAAATTGCTGGTCATTAGGGTATAATCACTTTCTTTTGTCTCAAAGATTTTCCTAAGCCTATCTATGTTTGGTAAAGAGTTAAATTGTTTGGGCTTAAAGTTTCCTGGAATTTATGTTAATTTGCAGAGTTTGTTATTAAAAAAGAAAAAAGGAAGGCCTTTTCACTAAACAATATTATAGACTAAATAGTCAGAATATAGGGGATAAAAACATACACTTTGACCCATTTGTTTTTCTCTTCATATAAAGGGTTTAAGGTGGTGTCTGTAGTCGAGAGGTAGACTAAGAGCGTCGACCTTGCGACTAACAGGTTCTGAGTTCGATCCTGGTAGCGAAAGTTGTTCTTGGCGACTCATTGGCCCACATATTCAGCGCGAGTACTGGTGGACTTTTAGGAAGCTCAATCGGGAGCGATTAAAATAAGTTGAAGAAACTTGCTTCCCAATCGATGTAAAATAAATGTGTTCTAATGAAGGTCTGAAGAACTAGCCTGTTTTCTCTCTGCAGCGAGTCTCTGTTTCTCTGCAAGTTCTTCTGCAGTCGCCCTTTTTGGTGTGTAATTCTTGAAACGTTCTGGTTTAGACTTTAATTCACGCCGAGCTGCTCTCGCATTTTCGTTGTCCGTATTTGCGTCTGTTACTTTTAGATCTGTTTTACCGTCCAGGTAGAATTCCTTGTCGTTATATTTGAGATCGAGGAAAAATCGGGCCGAGTTATCATTCCCGATCACTGCCGATCTGTGGCTGCCTCTCATTACACGGTTAGCACGAGGTGCCGACTGCATATTCAACTTATCATCTGCTTTTGCAATATTTCTAGAGCGTCAAAATCAATCAAAATCCTTCTTTTTACGTGATAATAAGTTGCAGAAAATTATGCCTGCAAAGTTGTTGACATAATTACCGCAGAAACGGCGTTGTAATATAGACTGAGTCGTAAATTATACTATCCACGGTGGGGAGGTAAATATTCGACAATCACATACATATCCCAATAATGAAAATTATTGTATTTTTCAACCGGATAATTTTCGTCAGTCCATCAAAATTACCACAATTTGTTCAAAATAAATGTATTGATAAAGAAGATTTCAAGAAAGTCTCTGTTTCAATAGAAGCAAGATAAATCCAATGTTTTCTTTGTAATAATCAGATAGACAAATATAATGATGATGAATGTACAAGGTGTATGTGAAGAGTAGACACCGAACCCCGGTCGTTATTTAATATAGAATATCGACTCCCCGGTCATAATATTAGGGGGGAGTGTGTCATAGTATTATGACCCCCAACGCAGAGAAAAGCAATCCCTCACGTAGCAGTGCCAGTGAGGTAAATCTTACTGCCTCTTCGATCTCTTCTCTTCCCATCCGCGCGTATTTCCGAGTAACATATTCGCGTTTTTTGATTCGCGTTGTTTCATTGCACTTCACTGTAAATAGCCACGGCCTTAGCGCAGTTGATAGCACTTCTGCCTGTCATTCGAGAGGTCCGGGTTCGATACCCGGCCGCGACAAATACCCTTTGTAATAAAATGTCACACATCAATGGTTTAATATCGTGAACCTGTGTGGGGGAGCAGCTAGATGCTCAGTAAGTGTGTTGTGGTGGCGGTACTAGTTTGAGAAACAACGGGAAGTCATGGTTAGTTGCTCTAGCTGCGTGATATGACCATATTCAGTTGAAAACGGCGTAATACTCCAATAAACTCAAACTCACTGTAAACAGAGCACTATAGTTACATAAAACAGATTAGTGCAGACTCATTTGAGTCTACATACACTGGCATAGCTAGTGGTGCCCAGAGAGCAAGCGGGGGAAATTACTTCTATAAACGAACGACCCCTGCCCCAGCCCACATACACATTCAAACTCTTACTCTAATCTTAATCCAACTAAGGTACACGTACAACATAATTATCTCCACTGATATGTTTGGGTACGACTGGAGCACACAACCATGGATTCCTGTCGTTTCTCATACAAGTAGGCTTACTACCATAACATCCTAACCGAGCGTCCAGCTGCTCCCCCACATAGGATAACGATTACCAAACCATTGATGGGTGACGATTTTGTCAGAAAGGATATTTGCCGCGGCCGTGATATCGAACTTGGGACCATTCGAGTGAGAGGCATATGCGCAACCAACTGCGCCCATACTTTCCCCATAAAATCTGATAAAGAATACCATAGATCTTAAACGAACTGTACACACCCTATTTATTTTCCATCGTAGCCCCATGTTGTTTAACCCATACTAAACAACGACATTATTGGGGAAGTATGTATAAATTAATAGCTGTCGCAGACAATGAAATGGGCGTTATCAATTAATTAATAAAGACAAACTAGAGTCCCTTTTCAACATCCGCGCTGTCGTATTTATAATTAAACAATGTTATTCACATTAGAAACAGTTCTACCATAATAAATAATGCTTGACATCGTCGCATTTCAACAAAAACCGCGCAAGTACAGCATGGTTTAAGCTGCAGATACTAGGTTTTTGTTGAAAGCAGTTAAATACTAATCAGCAAGTTTCGAGTATATCGTTGGACACTTCTATAGTGTCCGGATTCCAGCCATATTCATACTGTCCGTCCTTGAGTACGTGCGTCTCTGGACCCTTTAACGCATAATCCTGAAAATGAATAACACCGATAAGATTTATTCAAGCATATTTTGAACATTTTTTACACTAGTATTTGTCTTTCAAATCCAAAAACAGATCTGTTACAGACCAAACTGAAATCGAAATTGTTGTTGTTGTTTCACGTGACTCCCCATCGCGAATGTGATTCGTTGATAATAAAGACGATTTGCTATTTCGAGACTTGGAACAGTTTATATCTAAATTGGCAAAACTTATAGAAATGTATATTATCGTTCATGCTGAATAATTATAATTAGCTCGTATTTTTTCATGAAATACGAAAGGAGTTGATACACTTTGTGAGAAATGATGTTTTACGCGTTTTTATTATGAGAAGCTATTTTGGTCCTTGTCTGTCTTTTTTTTAAAAAAAACTCTTACCTTTATAAATTTCTTTAACTCAGACATGTTATCTGTATTACTGATCAGCAGAGCATGTTCAAAGGCAAGGAGGGCGAAAGGCTGAAATACAAGTAGATACATGTATGATTATGCATTCGTAATATGAAGGGACATAACATTCCAATGTTATTTTTTTAAAGGTATTATACATTCAAAGTTAAACGAGAATCGACACAAATATTTTGGTTTATTTTAGGGTTGAACGGGTATCAGTGTGTATAAGTTGTTACTATAAATAGTCAAATATACATCCTGCCTCCCCTCTTTTCCGTTATCGGCCTAGTCCCTCATTAGTAAAAGATTTTGAATCGTTTATATGTCTTGATGCAAAAGATTGGTTATTCTAATGCATATAAATGCTATCAGGTTTTTTTGAAGTTGTTATTAATAAGCGAAAAAAAACCTTCTGAGACAGAATTAGCAAATTACATATAACCTAGCGGTCGTGAGTTCGTTTATATGTCCATGACAAGGTTTAAGGGAAAAGAAGGACGAAGACTACAAATCTGTTCTCATCTTTATGTACATCTCTAGCGAGCGATACCAACAATCAAGAAATAACACTCAATCAATACGACTAGGTGTATCCCAAAACAAACTCTACTTCACGTGCTCGCTCGTGCTATAGTGCGTCAATTTCCCATTTTCCAAAACAAACAATCCAACTTCGATAAATTCGACAATCTCATCCAAGAAACTACAGTTGTCGCCACATCGTATGGCACAATTTTTATGTTTTGTTCAAATGTATAGAGGAAAATAATTGACCCGGCAGAGTGACCTTAACTGTTCACAAAAGTGGAAAAGTTTATTTCCAGTTTAGATGGGAATGGTACGTAGTTAGTTTACGTAAAAGCGCGCACTGTATCCGTTATACAACATTGTGCCGCCATGTGAAAATAATATTTTATCTTATCTAGTCAAATAAAAGTGTTAAGCTACCGTGGTCTGTTTGGATCGAAATTTTCAGTAATAGAGCTAATCATTGAAATAGGCGTTATCTCCAAAAAATGAAAATATTTAGATACAGTTCACATCTTGGTCATACCCTACAGATGGCACAGGCTGACCAGGATCGGCATTTTTGCATATTCAGTTAACTAATTACCATTTTAAGATGACGCGACAAATGTATGCACGTGCAAATACTGTTAAGAGTTGAAGAATATGATTGTTAGCTGTAAATAGCGAAGCATGCGAAGTGTTCGGCAAATCACGAGGGGTTCCGGCACACCTATCACCCCTGGACGATAAGTCTGTTGACCTTTCCGCTTGGTCTGCTCTGCCGGGTCAAATCTCGCCGTCAATAATTGAACGTTAAAGAATACATAAACACGTGCCATACGATGTGGCGACAACTATAGCTTAAGTGATTTGAAAAGACACGTGACCAAAACTACCGCCAAAAATGACCAAAGATTCCAAAAATAGAATGGCTGTACTCGATTTGTAAATTAGCTCCAAATCTGGTCCGGTTACATACATATAAATCCGAACTGTTGTGGACAACAATTTGAATAATTGTAGCACATAAATACATAGTTCTCGTAAACGGTTCAATATTTCGGCTTGAAATTTTCAGACTTTTCATAAGAAAATAAAATTATGCTCTTTCAGATGAAAATAAAAGTAAAATTTATGAAAAAATATCGAGAAATGTCGCTTTAAAAGTTGTTCCACGTATATTTGAAGATTGCGCAATTAGTCCATGAGCCAGGACCCGAATTTTGGCCGATTATTACCACTCGGAGGGAGTAATTCTTTTTGCACTTTTTGGTTTGTCTGATATCTATACTTTATGTTTCAGTATGATAGCAATGCCAGAATGGTAGCTTATGCCTTGAAAAACCCTTGTTTTCAGAGGTACCCTTTACTCACATAGTTTTCTTCTGATTTCTGACGAAATAAAATATGCTTTGGTTCAGCCCCGAACATTACTCTTTTTGCAAAATTCCTGGTTTATAATTTGGATAAAGGATAGGGCAGCACATTGAGAAGGTTTACATTGGTCTAAACTGTCATTTATAGCATTCTTTTAGTGTACGTAGAGAACCTCGTACTTGGACTCGAATTCTAAGGGAAAATTGGCAAATAATAGTGCTTTTTGGACAAATAAAGCCATTTTTAAATCTGTTTGCACTCTTTTATTTGCCTAATATCTACGGACAGTCTTTCGCAATGATATCACTGTCAGTATGGTAGCTTATGTCCCAGAAAACACTTGTTTTAAAGGGTACCCTTTACTCACAAAATTTCCTTCTGTCCTCTGGTGAAACAAAACATGCATTGGTTTAGCCCTGAACATTACTACTTTTGCAAAGCTCTTGATTATAATCGTGATAAAGGATGGGGCAGTGCAATGAGAAGTTTTGCAGTAGTCTAAAATGAAATTTGTTTAATGCATTTGGTGTACGCAGAGAACTAGTTACTTAGGACTCGAACTCCCAAGGAAAAAGCAAATAATAGTGCACATAGAACAAATTAAGCCAGTTTTGTATCTTTTTGCAATTTCTGAATTGTCTGTTATCTAAGGACATTGTTTCCTCGTTATATCAATGTCAGAATGGTAGCTAATATCCCACTTATATGTAGGGGTTATGAAACAAAACAAGCTTATGTTCGACCGTTTATATTAAATCTCTTGCAAATTTCTTGATTCTAAATGAACATAAGGACTGGAGAAGCATATTGAGAAGTTTTACATTTGTCTTAAATGTCATTTGTTGTGTGATTCTAGTGTACACAGAGAACTATTACTTACACTCGAATTTTCAGAAAAATAAACAACAAAGAATATTGCTTTTTGCACAAGTAAAGCAAGATTTGTTATCCAAATTAATTTTAAATTAGCACCGTTATCAGATTATATTGTATGAGATTGATTTTAATTAATTGTAACCGTTAACGTAAACAATTGTATAATATTATAATGTAGCGTTATTTTTTTACATTTTTTCTCTAGAAAAAGGCTTCTACGCCGAAATATTGAGATAGAGCAATCTTTTAAGATTCGTTATATTCATTCCATTAGGAATACCATTTAGAAATTTAAATTGATATGAAGTGAAAGAAATGATACAAAGAAAGCAATGCTGATGTTTTGCATTCGAAGCAAACTATTGAGATGCAGTATCATGACATTTGGCAGCAATTACAACGTTTGATTTTACTATTACCCATGATCAACCATTCCATAAAGGATTAAGGCTACCCATGCATTAATTCATATAATAAAATAATATAAAGTCACATATGTAAAGCATTGGAACGATTGGTATTCTTGAAAAAAGCTTCATGTTGATATAACGAGGAGGGGAAATGTCGTCTGAGATACATGGCAATGAACTATACTGAAAAGCAAAAGAAACTTTAAACCTCAATTTCATTTGAATTTATCAAAACTAATCACATCTCGTGAAATTAATTGTATTATAGATAAACATTTGCCATTTGGCATTACAAATATGGGGTTAGAAGAGAGTTTTCACATTTTCTTGATGTAAGTATTACCGTGTCATTTATAACGGGGTCAAGTTGAAAAAATCCAGGTAATGTTCTATCCCCTTTATTCGAATAAAGATGATCAGAATTTGTTATAAACTTTATCTAAAGTCAATATTTGTGTGTCCCTAGTTGAAAAATCGACTGAAGGAAAGCATTCTCATATGGATAAGATCAGCCGTCTGATCTTGAATTATTGAATTATGAAACAATCATCCAGTGAAGAATTCTCCAATTTATACACGTTATTCTGTACACACGCCTTAAACAGATTACGAAACTTACAAGAAACTGTTTTCCGTCATAAAAGTGGGGGTTACTTTGTGTCAAACTTGTGACATATTGGTCAAATTTGAGTGACGACGTCATGTTCGTCTAGCACTGACGGCTTCAGGCTGTCAGACGCCTAGCACCGAGGCTAATGTTTCCAATAACATGTAGCAGTTGAACGGTTCTGAATTTAGAATAACGATCTCGCGTGTCTTTCCTGTAGCTGTCTGGACAATGTTATGTTACATCACGTTAGTGTCAAACACAAATTTATTGGTCTTGTTTATGGTGCGTCCCTTTTTTCTCACATTTTAAGCTCTGTAAGTGTACCCAGTTTTTGCCGACGTCAAGGGGCTTACCTTTTTTCGGAAATTGGAATATAACTGATTTATCATATGCTTAGCAAAGAAGACTACACATGCATAAAAAATGTCAATATCTTGATTACCGTTTTATGGGTGGTGTGTTTTAATGAATTTAATGATATGCAGGTGAACATGGCTGTTTGGCCAGTAAAATGGACATATTCATTTATTACATTGAAAAATAGATGTGCAAATTTATAGTCGTGAAAAATATATACGTTTGCTATGAAATACCCGGTATGAAAAATAAACTTAATCTAAAACTGTATAGTTTCTTTTGTCGTTCAGTATACTTTTGTCATTCTTCAGCACTTTATAGTTATTGCTATCAGGAATGTTAAGTGCTTGCCAGAATTATTTTATCCCACCATTCATTTCTTTGTAAAGTTGCTCACTTTTAGTAGGATAAAACCAAATTACTAGTGGTCTTAGTTTCATTTATGATAGCATATGTTCATTCATACATAGTTCTAAGTGTTCAAAGCACACTCGGCAAATCTGTCTATAATGCCGTTTACCGAAGCTATACAGATATTTATTAGAAAGAGCACATCACTCTGAATAAGTTAAATCGTTTGAAAAAGAATAGCAGATTTAGACAGATTGTACCTAGGAAAGACCTTTTCAAGCATTCAAAAAGTTGTTTTTAAAATTAAATGTGGTTATATCCACTGTATGAATAAACTTTTATTTGGAGTTGGAACCAAAATCAGAATAGTTTCCCCAGGATAATCAGGGTTGATGTAAGTATATGCACAAGTCCGAACACTCACGTGATATTGTCGACATGTCAACGTTATCAAATGATCCAGAAACATAGAACGCTGTCGGTTTTTTTTTCATTTCATTTTCTTGTTATCGTGCAAAATTACATAATTTTGCAACACTTGATAAAAGCTACCAAGTCGAAATGCTTTTTAAAGAATAAAAAAAAGATTATGTTGAAGTACTACTTCAGTTCTACTTTAAATAATGCATCTCAATTTAGAATTTATATGCATGTCTTTAGGTTAACTCACTCGTATTGGAACATGTAGTTGTACATGAAACTGGGGGACAACGGAAGGACTTTCATTCTTTCTCTGTCCCCTTCCTCTAATGGAAATCACACAATTAGCGCTAAAATAATCACGAGGGCAACTCTACAAATAATTCTTAAGGAGATTTTTCAATAAAACGTGCGTAGATATGATAAATCTACTCGTGGATTTACATGTATGCTTTATCATGCAGAAGGCTCATTGCCTGAGCAACCCTACCATTAGTATGAAACTATTTTGCAATCTCTTTGCTGTGAATATTTTTATGGTGATGGTAATAATGAATATTGATATGAAACAGAGGGTAGATTGGAGCGATATTTGGTGTCTAAGATTTCAGACTGCAGACAGTTTAAAGACTGTGTTGATGAAGAGATTTTATCTGTGCTTTTTTTAAAAATCCTTGCCAAATCAATATAAAAGACAAAAAGATAACATATTTTATCTGTTCAAGTCAAACACGTACTATACATACTAAATGGCTTGTCAGTGAAAGTAAATGCATTAAATTCATTAACAGGATCCTCAGAAACCAACGACTATCTTGAAACAAACTACAATAGATACCATCGACACTATAACTATAGATCGTATGCTATAGTTAATGTAGGAAGAGCTGAGATGACAATAATTTACTTACAGACAGACAGAGAGACATGTAGATACGCGGCGATTTGATACAATGTAATACGACCATTGGGTTTAAAAATTGCTCTTCTTTTCACATGTCCAGACTCGGACTCAATATAAAATGTACAATAAATAAAACATCTACGAACATTTTTTTTAAATACACAAGACGTTTGTTTGTTTTTGTTGTGTTTTTGTGGTTTTGCATCAAATCATAAACAATGTCATATATTCAAGACAAATTAGAAATAGACGGTTCGTAGATTTAACAAAGAAATGTATTCTCTGTGTACACTCTACATTTTTTTCACTTACAAACATTAATCTTATTCTTAAAAAATGAACAAAACACTCATTTTACAGTATTCTAATCTTTTAAGAAATAGATGTAATATCTGCATAAGAATACGCTCATACTTAGTGTGTCCAGATAATATAAATGTGTAAAACGTAATACAAATCATCAATTAATTATATCAACCACAGGCTATAATTCAAAGCAAATGACGTTTTGAATGATGTTTTAGGCCTAAACTTAAAAATAAATCAACGAGGTTTTTAGTATATATAATGCACAATTATGAGGTTAAATATAGTTTGGTGTATTGACATAAGATTTTGTCGCCTTGTATAATTACACTAGAATTACCCCCATTAAAATCTATAAATTTGGTTGCCAACGACATAATTCATATAATTGTATGACATTTATTTCATTACAAATATATGATTTTCTAGTGTAGAACTTCTAATTTATATTAAATCAGTTGTTCGTTGTTAAATTAAGTTAAAATAAACGTGCATGTGATTTCAGTTTTGTTAAGTATTACAGATGTCATTTCAAATGGCGCAGCTTTAGCTATTATCTTAGTAAATTGCACGCCTGTGGGTTTTTTTTTCAAATTAAGAAATCAGTAATGTTTTCTTGTGTACCTGTTATTCCTGTGTACTATGATACAAGTCTTTTTGAAAAATGTTACGCTGTAAGCAAAATATGAGCACATTTTAGTAAAGGTCAGTGTCAGGCCAAATGAAAACAGTAATACATGTAATGTAAAATCCCATTTTGACTGAATTCTTAATATTTGTACACAAAACGACTACCTATTGCTTTTTACAAAGTTTTGGAATAAATTGGGAACACTGGCAATGCATAGGGACCAGCTTAAACAGCTTAAAACACTAAGAATCTGTATTCAAATGTAGGTACGAACATTTCAGGGTACGAATCAGCCATATTTTCTTCGGTCTCTCGGGACTCTTTCCAAGGGTTTTGTGCCATGAATCGGGCTTGAATCAATTACTAGACATCACAAATTATATTTGTGAGTCCTAATATGTAGCATGATACATTTTGGCTTCTGAAAAGTGAAAAACTGTCAAACAAAAATGCGCGTATTTACGTTCGACGAAGGGGTCGGTATATTGTTTTCTGAATTATAGTCTAGAAAGACCATATACATGTAACTGAGTTTTGATAAAATGAGACTGAAACTAAGTTCCCAAAGATTGTTTGGACATAGAACAAATACACGAACAACTTTTTAATTCATCACACATGTCCGAAAGAAATCGCATCAACTTTTTCATTTTTGACAGGGTAGAAATGGGGTGGGTTCAGAAAGTGGTGATTTTCTCGGCATAAGCTACCAATTTCGAACTGCTATCATACCAATTAGTTAACTACACATATCAAACTGCTCAGAAAGTGCAAAAAGAATTACTCCCTCCAAGTGGTAATAAAAAGTTGTCTGGCTCATGGACTAAATATGAACTTAGCACTGGACAATAGTCCGTATAACATTTTAGATCAACATGTAACCTGATAAGTTTTAAACGCACCGTCTGGTGAGATAATGAAGAAGATTTTTAGAGAGTAGCTTGAATATTGGTTATTACTTAGATTGTATGTATGCACAGATTTATCAATTCCAGATCTCGGGTCAAATAAAGCACATATACAGACATTGTGTACATGGGACGACAAAAAATACACCATTAAACATGTAGTTGAATTGGTCTGCTCATATCACCAACGAAGTGCTCTACGGCAAGCTCCCAAGAGTAAGCGATAAAATAGCCTCAAGGAGATTGCAGCTTGCAGGTCACTGTTACCGCCATCCAGAGCTCAGTGCGAACCCATTAGTGCTCTGGGAACCAAGTCAGGGACATAAAGGACGTCGAAGACCAAAGGCAACATTCTTAGATGCTCTGAAGAGGGACACCGGAGTAACAGACTCGACAGAACTGGCCTCACTTATGAATGACAGATCAGTATGGCGTGGACGTGTGGTTGGTCGCCTTCGGGCACTAAGTAGTAGTGAAATAAGAAGAATGAATACTTGCTAGGTCCGCAGGCAGCAATTTTATATTGGGGGCTCAAGACCCTATCCAGGCCAGTGCCCAAACAGAAAACCATCACTATGCTATAATTGTAGTGCTACTGAGTGTGTTCTTTACGGTTCATAATAAACAAAGTGGAGCTATAATTCTTAGACGGAGTGTCATTTGGGAAGGGTAAACACCCCCGCTCAGTCAAATATCGCCGCTTTTCAACAAAAACCCCGTAAATGCAGCTTAAACAAGCTTCACTTATGAGGTTTTCTATTAAAAAGCAGCGACATCCAGTCCCCCGGTCACGATATTATGACATATCTATAGAAAAAAAACCAAAACAATTTACCTATGTAAACAAGGGAAATGTGTTCTTAATTTAGAAAAGAGTTTGCATGCGTTGGTTCAAATTTTGCAGGTGTGAGACACCTGCAAGATTTGAAGCATCACATGTAAAATTACAGTTGATTGGAGTCTGATTTTTTTACATCTATAGATGATATCTTACCCTGTTGTTTGGTATATAACTGTACGGTGTAATGATGTATTTAGACAGACAGCCCTTCAGGAGTTGTTTCATTCTGTCTAGACTGTCAGCATCATATTGTGCCATACAAGGGTGGTATAACAGTACGATAGCACCGTGCTGCAATGTGAACAAAGATTATTTCATTACATTCCCGGACCTTGTCCTTGTGTTAAGAATTGAGAAACATATACAAAGTCTAAGACCGAATAAAATTATTTCATTAAGGTAAAGTTATAATGTAGATGCTAAAGTTTCATGCATCGTGAACTTCAAGGCAACTGTAGTGCTTACAAAATTCTTTTTTATGGTGAAGACCTCATTCTCTTGCCACACATACCCCTTCCCGACCACATAAAAAAGTAGTAGCCAAACTTGGGCCACAGAGGGCGGTGATTACCACTTTAATGACCCCACCCCGGCACATAGAAATGTGACTTACCTCTAGAGAGTCTACCCATCTCTGTGGGGGGAGGTAGTTATACTCGCCAAACTTGGGCCACAGAGGGCGGTGATCACCACTTTAATGACCACGCCCCCGCACATAGAAATGTGACTTTCCTCTCGAGAGTGGACCCATCTTTGTGGAGGGAGGTAGTTATACTCACAAAACTTGGGCCACAGAGGGCAGTGATCACCACTTTAATGACCCCACCCCCGGCACATAGAAATGTGACTTACCTCTAGAGAGTCTACCCATCTCTGTGGGGGGAGGTAGTTATACTCGCCAAACTTGGGCCACAGAGGGCGGTGATCACCACTTTAATGACCACGCCCCCGCACATAGAAATGTGACTTTCCTCTCGAGAGTGGACCCATCTCTGTGGAGGGAGGTAGATATACTCGCCAAACTTGGGCCACAGAGGGCGGTGATTACCACTGTAATGACCACACCCCCTGTTATATAGAAATGAGACTTACCTCTAGAGAATGGACCCATCTCTGTGGAGGGAGGTAGTTATACTCGCCAAACTTTGACCACAGAGGGCGGTGGTCACCACTGTAATGAGCACACCCCCGGCACTTAGAAATGAGACTTACCTCTAGAGAATGGACCCATCTCTGTGGAGGGAGGTAGTTATACTCGCCAAACTTGGGCCACAGAGGGCGGTGATCACCACTGTAATGACCACACCCCGGTACTTAGAAATGTGACTTACCTCTAGAGAGTGTACCCATCTCTGTGGGGGGAGGTAGTTATACTCGCCAAACTTGGATCACAGAGGGCGGTGATTACCACTTTAATGACCAACCCCCTGTTATATAGAATTGAGACTTACCTCTAGAGAATGTACCCATCTCTGTAGAGGGAGGTAGTTATACTCGCCAAACTTGGGCCACAGAGGGCGGTGATTACCACTTTAATGACCACCCCCCCTGTTATACAGAATTGAGACTTACCTCTAGAGAATGTACCCATCTCTGTAGAGGGAGGTAGTTATACTCGCCAAACTTGGGCCACAGAGGGTGGTGATTACCACTTTAATGACCCCCACCCCGCCATACAGAAACGAGACTTACCTCTAGAGAATGTACCCATCTCTGTAGAGGGAGGTAGTTATACTCGCCAAACTTGGGCCACAGAGGGCGGTGATCACCACTGTAATGACCACACCCCCGGCACTTAGAAATGAGGCTTACCTCTAGAGAATGTACCCATCTCTGTGGAGGGAGGTAGTTATACTCGCCAAACTTGAGCCACAGAGGGCGTTGATTACCACTTTAATGACCACGCCCCTGTTACATAGAAATGTGACTTACCTCTAGAGAGTGTACCCATCTTTGTGGAGGGAGGTAGTTATACTCGCCAAACTTGGGCCACAGAGGGCGGTGATTACCACTGTAATGACCACACCCCGGCACTTAGAAATGTGACTTACCTCTAGAGAGTGTACCCATCTTTGTGGAGGGAGGTAGTTATACTCGCCAAACTTGGGCCACAGAGGGCGGTGATTACCACTTTAATGACCACGCCCCTGTTACATGGAAATGATACTTACCTCTAGAGAGTGTACGCATCTTTGTGGAGGGAGGTAGTTATACTCGCCAAACTTGGGCCACAGAGGGCGGTGATTACCACTTTAATGACCACGCCCCTGTTACATAGAAATGATACTTACTTCCAGAGAATGTACCCATCTCTGTGGAGGGAGGTAGTTACATTAGCCAAACTTGGGCCACAGAGGGCGGTGATAACCACTTTAATGACCACACCCCCGGCACATAGAAATGAGGCTTACCTCTAGAGAGTGTACCCATCTCTGTGGGGGGAGGTAGTTACACTCGCCAAACTTGGGCCGCAGAGGGCGGTGATTACCACTTTAATGACCCCACCCCCTGTTACATAGAAATGTGACTTACCTTTAGAGAGTGTACCCATCTCTGTGGGGGGAGGTAGTTATACTCGCCAAACTTGTATCACAGAGGGTGGTGATTACCACTTTAATGACCCCACCCCCGGCACATAGAAATGAGACTTACCTCTAGAGAGTGTACCCATCTCTGTGGAGGGAGGTAGTTACACTCGCCAAACTTGGGCCACAGAGGGCGGTGATCACCACTGTAATGACCACACCCCGGCACTTAGAAATGTGACTTACCTCTAGAGAGTGTACCCATCTTTGTGGAGGGAGGTAGTTATACTCGCCAAACTTGGGCCACAGAGGGCGGTGATTACCACTTTAATGACCACGCCCCTGTTACATAGAAATGAGACTAACCTCTAGAGAATGGACCCATCTTTGTGGAGGGAGGTAGTTATACTCGCCAAACTTGGGCCACAGAGGGCGATGATTACCACTTTAATGACCACGCCCCTGTTACATAGAAATGAGACTAACCTCTAGAGAATGTACCCATCTTTGTGGAGGGAGGTAGTTATACTCGCCAATCTCGGGCCACAGAGGGCGATGATTACCACTTTAATGACCACGCTCCTGTTACATAGAAATGAGACTAACCTCTAGAGAGTGTACCCATCTTTGTGGAGGGAGGTAGTTATACTCGCCAAACTTGGGCCACAGAGGGCGGTGATTACCACTTTAATGACCACACCCCCGGCACATAGAAATGAGACTAACCTCTAGAGAATGTACCCATCTTTGTGGAGGGAGGTAGTTATACTCGCCAAACTTGGGCCACAGAGGGCGGTGATCCCCGCTGAAATAACAGAAATATATTTAAGATGCATTTATTACTCTTCATGCCGACATATTGTCGCTTTATATAATAACTTCGTTACTGCAGCGAGGGGTGGGGGTGAAGACAAGCAACGATATGTTCATGAAGTAACTTCCCATAAAACTCTTGCTCATGTCCTTGACTTTGTATACAAAATCAAAATTTCAGCACAAAGGCGCACTTGGAAAAAACGTATTTTACCTAAATATGGACCACATTTAACCCCGTGATTGCCACTGAAGAAAGGAGTTGTTGTCCGCTTAATATATTCCAAGACTTGAACAATTTTTGACTTTGACATCTCTTAAACGGAAAGGACTAGAGAGCGATTTGTTGTTGCTTTTGTTATTATGATTATTATTATTTTTGTCGTTTTATTACGGGTGAGAAGGTAGGGTTGTAGGATGTGTTGTCGCGGTCATCCACCAAGTCGGAACTGTCTTTCATATTTGTGGGTTGATCACTCTCCAGACGACGAAATTTAAGACCATTAGGGAATGTTTTATTAAAAATATGAATACGTCTTGATTAACCAGTAATCATTAAGGAAAAAGATCGGATAGACCTACCTTGTAGGTATAGGGGAATCGTATACAATCGATTTTTTCAAACATATATGGTGCACCTGAAAATGGATTCAAAAGCAGAACATTGTTTAACTGTTTATTTATCTCAAAATGATTTGCAAATTTTAGAAATAGCTCAACTTTAGCCCGGCCATGAATTAAGGTATCCAACCCCTCAAAAGCACCAAACAGCCAGAGGCGAAATTTGAAAAGTGCAAATGATATTTAAACTGTGTTACATTTCCATTCCAAATACAAACATAAGCATTTTGCACGGTTTAGAATTTCGAATTAATGCATACTTATGGAAATAATTGACAAAAATGTTATAAATTACCTCCCTTGCATGTGAATATAGAGTAAAATAATATTTGTAAATTATTTTCCTCTTGAAGCATAATCTTGAAATCCGACACGGTGAATCAACTTATGTGAAGTCTATTTACAAGTGTGTTAAATTTTATGCATTTTGTATGGCTAGAAAGTGTAGATTTTTTCAGGGTCTGTAAACCTTAATGCAACATGTTTTCAAAACTTACCTATGTAAACAACACAATGTCGAACTTCATTCTAAGGCAGACTTGTTAAAAAGACTTGAAAATATGAAAAATCGACCCCCCCCCCCAAAAAAAAGCGCAACTATCTAGCATTAAAATTAATAAAGTAATTAAAATATCGCCGCTTTTCTCTCTTTTTATTAACAAAAAGCTCGTATCTACAGCTTGTATTAAGCTATAGTTACGATGTTTTAGAAGAAAATCAGGAAAATAGTGAGATAAAAGTTAACATAAACTTACCGGTGCTGATGATTTTTTGTAGAATTGAAATGACGGCGACTCGGTCTAAAATAAAGACGAAAAATAAATAAATGAATAAATAAATAAAATAAAATTGATAATAAATAGATTCAATGAATACTCACTAAGTTTTCTATTTATATCAAAATATTGTCTTATGCGTTTCAATGTATTATGAGAAAGGCACTTCCGTTCTTTTTCACTATAAGTAAGAAAAACGGGGCTATTTTATTTTGAAAATTTTAAACCAATCAGAGATAACCAATTACGAGATACTAAGTTTTCTTCTCAAAAACGCGTTAGCTTTCAAATTTTCTTCACATTGAAAATGTTGTCTGCAACTTCTTTCATTTTGAACAAGTTCAAAATTTTGCCGTCTGGTAATGGGTTTAAGTTATTATATGCCTACCTGTAGAGTTGCAATATCTGACATATCGCAGGTAAACGCCCTAGTATCCAAGTCTATCTCAATTCCATGCTGAAAATAATGAGAAAATGGTTGTAAGATTTATGCAAAATAATAAAAACACGATGAAGAATATACAAAATTATGCCGTTGAAAAGTCGCAAATATGCATTTCACAAATTTATCATAATAATCTTAGGGTAAAATTAGAGATAATTATACTTTAGACTGATTTTCTTAGCGGTCCCTTGCATGGAAAGGTGTAAAGCAATAAAGGATTATAACGAAATGCTGACATTCAATCTTCTCATTCATAATTTATGCGTTATAGCGTTTTATGACATTGATTTTGTTATATGTAGTCCTTGCGGAAATTCCACAAATCCATTTCATTGTCGCTAGGAAACGTGTTGGTATGCCATATATAAATATGAATACATGTAGGCCTAAATGGGGACTCAAAGACCTTTAGCACAACAACGATCCAGATCAATCTACTTGCCAAACTACTGCATGATCAGTGTCCGGTGTGCCAGCTTACAGTAACTGTTGATACAGTTTATAAAGGTAGCTAGTAGTGGACAGTTGAGACTGATCTGGATGCAAATGAGTTGAGATTTGAGGAAATGGGACCAATATGGATTCAGATCGGCCTATACATATGACCAGTCCGATCAAGACCCATTCTTCTCACTCAAGGCTGTTTTATAACGCAAATAGCGTAATTTGTCAACCCGATCTGAACTAAGCGCATTTTTCCAAATACAACTAACTTACCAAAAACAATTACACATCGATGCTTTTCAACAAGAATATCGTAACTACAGCTTGTTTTAAGCTGCAATTACAATATTTTTGTAGAAAAGCGACGACGACATAATCATATCTCACCATGCCATCATCACACTGTCGGAGCGGCACCCCCATCTTAACTCCGTGTTCCTTGTCGGTGATATCATCCATGTCCATATGATGAGAATTAACCATTTCTAAATGAATTGATTAATAAGAGAAGGAATAGATATATTACCAGGTATGAATATAATTATGGACGATACTAAGTATTAGTATATATAATATATAATTAACTAAATGTAGATATAAATGATTCAAATTCTTTTACTAATTTGGCACGGTGGGTAACCCACGTGACTTTTGGAAAGCGTCTACACGAAAAAAATCACCCGCTTCAAGGTATGCTTTGTTTAATTTCTCAGCTTATAGCCTACTCTATTGATTTTGATGAGATAAAGTGCACGGAACGCGCATTTGAGAGGGCTATTCCCGGCTCTAACTCACTTTGCTCCAAATCCAGTGGTTACTTCAAACATTCGAGTCAAAGTGTTTTTAAGTGCAAAACGAAAGTCGGAAGCGTTCACGTGCACCGAAAAAAATTTCGCTTGAATGTTTGAAGACAGCACGGGATTCGGAGCAGAGTGAGTTACAAACGGGAATGGCCATCTCAAATGCGCGAACGGTGCACTTTATCTCGTCAAAATCCGTAGCGTATTATAAGCCGAGAAATTAAACAAAACATACCTTGAAGCGGACGATTTTTTCGGTGTGAAAGCTTCCCAAAAGTCACGTGGGTTACCCACCGTGTTGGGGCTACTCGAAACAATTAGATTGTTTGTGTCGAGGCGGAGATCAAGCCCTGTTCTTAATCATGGAAAACAGAATTGAACTATATGATTTCGATTAAAATACCGGTATATCAAAAAAGAAATAACTTATAAAGCATCTGCCAGAATTCAACTATTTGCGGTAATCACGCGACTTTGTTATTGTTATATTTTCCTTCACTTTAGTGAATTAACATCCTTTTTTTCTTAAATTCTAATTTTAATACTTTATTCCCCATATTCAAAGACATAACAAATTATCCGTCATAACTCTTTGATTTAGCACCTCCTCAATTTCTGGGCAAAGCTCAAAACAGTCAAGCATAGTGATTACACTCGTGGTTTAGTCGTTTTCATTTTGATCAAATCGGGTTTACCTACTACGGATATCCAAAGGTAGTTATAAAGGTCCCTTGGCTTCAAGAAATGCGCCGGGATCTGGAAAAACGTCCCATATAGCTCTTGAGACAGCCATGTTTCAAGATCAGTCTGTGCATGGTTGCAGTCTGATCTGGATCCACGTTACCAGTACTCTCTTATGGTTGCTGTAGACCATGACGAAGCTGTTGAAGAACAACATGGTTCCTGATCAGACAACGTTTATACGCAGGCTGATCATGATCCATGTTGGGCTCAAAGGCATCAAGGGACCTTTATCAAGACCCTGGCTAAAATAAATTTATGTCCACTGTACCTCTTTTATAGAGTTGTCTGTCCATATATAACCTCTGTTTTAATCTTGACCACAGACTGACCGCTGTAACTGATCCGGTCATAAAACTGACCACCAACACCGTCATACATAGCGCTGTATGTAACCTGGACACAGGCATCTACAAATATACAGGAACAGTGATTTGAAAAAAGGAAACATCATGTCATTAAGGTAGTCATCCTCTAAAGAGATTCGCAGAATTATTATTATTTATTAAACTAAAATTGAACCATGCTGACATTAAGTGACAAGCATAATGTCTTAACCACGGCTCGGATAAGGTGTAAAAAACGATGTTTTCAAATGAAAAAGACGACGTAGGCCTAACACATCTTCATGGTACTAGCTAATTAACCTGGAAAAAACGGACGGGCAGTCGATTATACTCAAGTTCATTCCATAATATGTCGTATTTTTGCGTGTACAATAGACTTAATCTTAACCCATTCTTGAACCTATTGTAAAGATATTTACGTCAATTGTCACCAGATGTTACCGCACTGATTTCACATACATTTGTATAGCCTGACAGTCTAACAAAACTATCTACGTTGATAAATCACTTTGTCATATATCTATTTATCCGGACCGTAACATGTGGCTGACTATAAGTGGTTTAAACATTTCCCGAAAAGCACAATTTTAGGGTGATGTTATGTGAAAGCTGCTTATTAAAGATCTGATTTGTGCACAATATGGCACAGAAAATATTGAGGCAAAAGGAGAAAATGCTGGTCACCAGCATTTTCTCCTTTTGTCTCTATAATTTCCAAAGCCATTTACGAGGGACATCGTTGTTTTGGAAAGGGTTAATATTGAACAAAACATGCTGAACCATGCATTAACGCCAATCTCGCCGTAAATTATCTATCAATAGTATGGTGGTTATTACTATAACAATCACTTACACGTACCAGAAGAAATCGCGTCAACTTAATTGTATAGGTTCTTTTAAAATCGTTTTCCGTATGATGATTTTCATTTATGTATATCTATTTACCCAGAACGTAACATGCCGTTTTAAGTGGACTTTGTATTGAACAAAAACATGTTGAACTACGCATTAACGCAAATCTCGACGTAAATTATCTATCTATAGTATGGTGTCCTAAATCTTCCATATCTTAACAGATGGATTCTGTTAAATTGATTTACCTAGAATATTTCTGAAATGATAAAATGTAAGATTTGTCCATGTTTAAAGGTGTAAAAACACGACAAAATCCCATTAAAACATACCAGTTTTATCAAAAACAATTCCGAGCGAATGAGAAAATGTTGGTTTTAACAAGTGTCATATTTTCTCTCAGTGTTCCGAAATCTTTTTTTCTACCATCCACCTTAATGTGATAAATATGTAGTAAAAGGTGGTAGTTCTATGCCACCATACTTTACGCCGAGACGAAACCATTTCCACTTTGCACAACAATTTAGACAGATAATGAACTGTGAAATTGTCGCCTAAACAATCACGTATCTATGAATTTTTTTTTTCTGATGGCTCTTAAGGGGGAATGCCCCAGTTTCCTATTTTTTCCCAATAATAGAATTTATTTATATTTTGTATGTTGAAATTACATGTTATTACCAATTGAAAAATAAAATTAAAATGAATGGTCAGCGATCTTGTTTGAATTGTATAGGCATTCGTATCACATACCCCTACATCGAAGAAATGCACAATTTCTTGCACCTGTCCAGGGTCACTAAAATGATAATAAAATGATGTATATCCATCGTTTATTCACGAAAAGCGAAAGTAACGTCTTACATTTAATAAGAACAGAAACCCCAAAATATGTGCTATTATAAACGCGTAAATGTATAAAACAGCATGCTCGCGTGTTCAGTTAGAACAAGGAAGCTGGGGTGTTTTATGTCAAATTTGCATATTTTTCAAGCCGTAGTTACGAAATTTTATAACAATACCGACGGTTTATCAAAACATAACGTAAACCCTGTCTATTTTTAGCGCAAAATGCTTTGCTATTTCATAAATGAACAACAATGGAATTACCATGACGCTGATAGTACATACATGTACTTTATCAATGTTTTTACCGAAAGTCCGATTCGTTGCGACAAGTATGGGTAATGCTTATTTATTACGTTTCGGTATTTTAATCAGTGACGCCCAATCAAGATATTTACATTATTTTGGAAAGTGTTCAACCTTTTGATTTAAGAAGAACATGCTGAAGGCTCGCTCAAAATAAATTACATGCATTCTAAAATCTACATATTTTCGGCTTTAGGTGCAAATTATGGATCTACATGCACGTTTGAGTGGAACTGCATGTAACTATGTGCATTTATTTTTTCTACCCCCCACCCCCTTACCACTACACCCGGTAAAAAACCCACACACAACCAAACATTCAAACAAAAAGCTTGGAGTACATTGATGCTTTTGAACAAAAACCTCGTAACTGCAGCTTGTTTTAAGCTGCAGTTACGAGGTTTTCGTTGAAAAGCGTATGACATCCTGGTGAAAAACAACACAGCATTTAACAAAAATCCCCCGTACTTACAAGTATGTTATATGTTAGAAGCAATCCCTAATTGTCAACTGTCTGTTATCCGTTATCTATTCCGCCATTTTATATCGACATGGGATTATTCCGAGACAAGTCACCGACAAGTATTGGAAACTGAAAACCCTCGTAAAAATACACAGCACGCGCGCCTGGGTTTATCCAATTAATCCTTTCCCATATATAAGACATGTTTTGACTATCGTTTTATGAACAATTTAGGAAAACATTGAGGGAAAAGGAAAAAATGCTGATGACCAACATTTTCTCTATTTGAATCAGTTTTTCGGTGCTTTATTTCAAACAAATATTTTATCTATCATCATACATTTTCTATCGAAAACAACTTTCAAACTGGGCCATCCCATATATTTGTGATGTGAAAAGGGTTAAACAGTTCCCAAAGGACAATATTTAGGGTTGATTCATTTTGAAAACTGCTGTTCATGTGCGACAAATGGATATTTATTTACATGGAATTCACGTAAAAAAGCACAAAAAATGTATTGAGAGAGCAGAGGAAAATAGCGATTATCAACATATTCGTTATTTGCCTCATTGTTGATTGAATGGGGTCTTACCTTAAAGCATTTCATACTACCATGTTTCCAGTCTGTGCAAAAGTGCTATCTGTACCCTTATATATAGTCACATTCTTCAAAAACCTCATTAATATTACATTTGATTTTAGAATGTTGTTTTCCCAGAACAACTGATAAAAGGAGCTAAATACACTCATGCGCGGATCCAGAGGGGGGGTTAGGGGGTCATGACCCCCCCTGGAATTTGCTGAAAATTGAATTTTGACTATATAACTGCTTAAAAAAGCCATCATCTGGGCTTTTGACCCCCCCTGGAAAAAAATCCTGGATCCGCCATTGACACTTCTTACTTTGCAATTGTAAATTCAAACCTTTTGGTGTGTGTACTAATTACAATCTTCCGAATGAGACTATTCTAATGAGTACCCACGACGGGTGGTTAAATGAACATTGAACGATATTTTACGTTTTGAAAAAAAAAAAAAAAAAAAAAAAAAAAAAAACCATCACCCTCCAATACCAGGTTTGGGAGAAATTTAGCGACTTAAGGGGGATTGCTCCAGTTACCTAATTTTTTCCCAATAATAGACTTAATTTATATTTTGTATGTTGAAATTGCATGTTATCACCAATTGAAAAATAAAATAGAAATGGATGGTCAGTAGTAAAGGAGGCTAGAATAGCTACGCCGAAAACGTAGCTATTCTAGCCTCCCAGGATGCCCTCCGTAGGGCAGTATAGCTACACGTAGGGTAGTATAGCTACACCTGATCTGGGGTCTTTTAGGGTTTGGACTTAGTCGTTTTGACGAATCAAGGTTTTGAGGGCTCCCTGGACATGCGGAGAATGTGTTCAGGGTGCCCTCCCAGGCCTTTTGGTCTTTTTGGACTTAGTCGTTTTTAGCAGGGTTTTGGACTTAGTCGTTTTGGGGTTGGAATTTACAACGAGGGTTATTCTCACTCGGATATCAAGGAATTCTACGGAGAATTCGATCCGAGGTTGAAGCTGACCCGTTGTTATGATTGTAAGAATCAGTTTTTTTGTGAATAGCGTAGCTCTCATGATGTGCCCATTCATCATGACAGTTTCGCTTGTTCACAGTAGGGGAAGAAATAATGGACAAAGAGGATATATATTTTACTGTTTTTATTGAACTAGAACTATGAACAAGGAACTATGAACAAGTAACACAATTTATTTACAACAACTTTAGAACAGATAATTAAAGTTTTGCATAAGCCACGATGATACTAAACGATCATTTCTGTGAAGGTTCTTTGTGGTAAATGTTTTTCTGGAGTAATTTCTGTAGATCTTATCCTTTCGAAACACCATCCAATGCGAATACACAATAGTGACCACACACTTGCCCGACCACGCTTTGTAACATCTGATTGTTGAAGTTCCATGATAGTGAATTATTCCGAATGAAACTGATAATTTCCATTTCCAGAGGTGGTAATCCATACGAATCGAAGTATAACGTTTCACCATTTCTGGTGAATATCACTGCTACCCAATGTTCTCCCGACTTATGGGATTTCTCGGTGTTTATGATATATGCATTAACATGTCGTGGTTTTTGTTTTGGTAACTTATCTTTTGCACAAACATTTGCATGAAGGTTTTTTTATCCACATGCCATTGTCTAAGATATATTGTATTTCGTTTGCGTACATCTTTACTTCCACGACTGTTTCACTTTATCACACCACTGATTTATCCACGAACTAGTGAATCCATGGAGAATTTTCCTTTTTTATGATATTCACAATATTCAATATTCTTTTGTACAAGAGGCAATTGAAATTCACTTTCCATGTAACAATGTATTGAATGAATACTGCATTTGTTTCACTAAGTTTTCGTTGGTGTCCACGAAATGGATTTCACGTACGCTTCTTTTCTCTAGAGGTATACGACTGTACTCTGTGATGGCGTTTGTATACTGCGTGAAACAAAGTTCCCACGGACATGCATATACCCCTGTAAAGGGGATAAAAAGACAGAATAATGGACAGATTACCAACAACCTTGAAATAACCTTTGCTTGAAATAACCTTTTCTAAGGACAAAATATACATTTCGTCATTTCTCCCAAATAATAGGATATGTGAAATGAATAATCCAACGTCATATATTCAATAAAAGGTTATGGAACTCATCCATTTTTGATAGAACACAAGTTGACATTTTTCGTGGTATGACATACCTGCACTGATTCCAGGGAATGCTATTGACTCAAGATTCCTTCTATTTGCTTCTTTTAAACTGTTGAAAATCGCATTATACAGATCTACCTCACACCGTTTCACATCATCCTAGAAAAAAGGTGTTGAGAATACACTTTTTATGAAGTATGGTAGGATTTCAGTCCAAGCTAAGTCTATTGTCTTTCACCATATCGGTATAACAGTTAAAATCGTGCGTATGATTTACAGGACTAGCGAGGCACCGATTGTCTATAGATAACAAAGGGATATCTCAAAATAAAACGTTATTACGACAAACATTTATCATCAAAGATACCTTGCAATAACTATCTTATTGAAAATCAGTCGAATGTAATTCAATATTTATAATTATTTACCCTGCTGTATGGTCTGTACTCTCTCCAATTTGGTCCAACAGCATGAATCACACACTTGTAATTCAAACGTCCTGCAGTTGTACAGCACACCTTCCCCACTCCAATATATCCATATTTGCTAACATATTCACTTCCATCTTTATCAAGTTCATAACCTGCCGCCTTCGATATGACTTTAGCAACTCCGCCACCGTGTTGCAAATTCTTGTTTGCAGCATTCACAATACAGTCAACTGATGCATGGGGAATTTTTGCTTGGTAAACCTTCACAGATAGATGGTCTTCAACAACAAACATTTTTAAATGGTTAACTTTTGACCCCAAAAATATCTGTCCTTTAATGTTTACACCATGTACCCGAGAGTCAGATTCGCACAGAATGCTATGATTCCAACATTCCGTGCTTGGTCCTTGTTTCATTTGATCTAACGGACTTGAACATGTACTAATTTTCGACATTATCGGTTCTCTTTCCATGAGCAACTGATACTGAAATCGTATCTGGCATGAATTTATATACCGTCATCTCTTTGGATCTGATGGGAGGGTTTTGGTCATACGGTTTTGATTTCAGTGATTGACTTTTTTATTTTAAGGGTTATGACTTTGTCACAATTTTGACAATACAAGGTTTTCATATTGTCATATTTTATTTCTGACTGAGGATTTCTCTATGTTGATCATGTTTTCTGGGAGGGGCCTGGCACTTAGATGGAAGTATGTGTAGTATAGAACAAAATGAGCTTTGTCCTTTACTTATAAACGCAAATTGTCTCCCACCAATGGTGTGATAAAAGTTAACCTATGTGGGAAAATAATTTGAGTCTCGCCCCGGTAAGGATAATGTGGCAGTACTAGAAATTACAGGAATCCATGGTAAGTTGCTCCAACCGTCGCGATATGAGCAGTTGATTGACGTGATAAGCTCCATTCAATCAAACTGATATTCGTAGCAGGATAGACATTGGAAAAAACACCAAAAGAAGAAAACGCTTGTAATTATCATTTTCTCATTTTGTTGTCCAGAAACTTTGAAATTCTGTCACCCTCAGATTATGCCATTTGAGACGGTGTTACAGAATTCTACGTTTCAAACGATATTCTCGATTTAAACAGTTTATCATTTTTTTATTTGACTTAAGAGTCTTCTTAATCTGTGGCAATTTGACTTAGTCATTTCAACTAAAAAATCAACAAAGAGGGATCGATTCCAGTCATTGTTGGGCTTAGACAATCTTTTTTTCGTGTGAAATTTATCAGAGGGCGATCTGGTATAATACAACAAAGAACAAAATAAGTTCTTTGTGACAACAGACTGCTTTTTTTCCATAGGCGCTAGACTTCGACTCTGGTGAAATGATCCAGATTAAGGTTGTCAGAAATATCGAAATAGATCTAGCTTATCTTTTCCCACTATGTTTAAATACCTACAGTAATAAAAGCATATTATGAATACATTGTTTTACTAGTCTGAAACTAGACTTTGTTGTTTTTTATGTAACTTTTGTTAATGAAAAAACCCGACAAAAGGAAAATGCCATTTTTAACATTTTGACTACGAAATGTAATTCAGGTTAAATTGCAAGATAAACTTTACATAGATACATGTATGTGTATTTGGAATCTCGGTCAAGTTTTAAAGCATTGTGTATTGATTTTTTATCTCAAGGTTAAGCGTATATACTGGGGGGGTTAAAACTTTCCAAACAATTGTTTATCTTTCTAGTGATTTTGTGCCCATTTCGCTTGATGAAAACCCAAAAATTGTCTTCTTTTCTGTATGAATAATTATGTTTTCCTTTTTTTTCGCTAACCGGTCGGGGTTCTGTATGAATAATTATGTTTTCCTTTTTTTTCGCTAACCGGTCGGGGTAGTCTTTCGTTGATCACAAAGTCCTTTTTAATTATGAAAGTCTCAGGATATTTGTGTGTTTTCCAAGAGTATTTTCTTTGTTTCCACACTGAAGATTCCATTTAGTTCAGTGAAAATGATCTGTTGTACTCTTCTGAGTCCATTTTTAATGTTCTGGGGAGCGATTGAATCTGGCATACTCTTTATTTTCTCATCGGAGATATGATCTTGAAATTTACTTTTTTTAACGACCATTAGCTCAAGAGGAAAGCGGATTCTTTCCAAGAATTATACAGTAGAAAGCAGGCAGTGGAAAAATTATATATAACCTAACCTAAAAGGAGAATGGATGATGTTGACATTCCGTTAACTTTTCAACTAGTCAAGATCTTTCTGACTGTTTTTTCTCACCACCAACTAGTCAAGATCTTTCTGACTGTTTTTTCTCACCACCAACTGAGGATGAAATTTGGAAGCAACAGATGTACAGCTTGAATCCGAAACTAGCTCCATTACGATAAATTGTTGGATATCAAGAGAAAATGTTTTTTTATCCCTATTATTACCATTCTATCTTTTGATATTGATGAATACCAAAGATATTCTGAAAATCTTTAATGAAAATATTGAATTAAAAGATTGAAGGAAAAAGACAAAAGGTGATTGGGTCGATGGATGAACACATTGAATGAATGGAAATACTTTATTGAACATGTAAATATTGATGGAGAGGAGACATTCCGTACATGTTTTCTACTGTCAAGATTTTCTAATGTCCAGATTTCATTGCCTTTTGGAATTTTTCCTTCGATTCAACAATTTTCTTTTGGCATGATTTCACAATCGAAATTATTCCTTTCCTATGTTGTTTTCCTCTAAAGCTCTCTCTACGACCGGTTTTTTTTTTTGCTGGGCTTTCATTTGTATATGAAATCATTTGCAATCATTAATTTATGATTTTGTTGAGGAAGCCCAGGTCCAATCGGGGTAAATTCACTATCACTAGTTATTGTGTATTGGGGAAAAGTTTGATTTCATAAAGCGTACAGTTTTATCCAGCAGTATTGATTTTTCTTGTATGAATCAGGTCAGCCAAGGTTACGGAGTGCAACTTCGTATTTTCCAGGAATTACTTTCGGAAAACCACTGTCTTTGAGTTTATAACTAAAAAATAGTTATTCTTTCCCCACAATGATTAGCTTGAATTATTTCATTTATTTTTTCTGAAATGAAGTTGTACCACAGTCTTTCCGAACATGACACGAAATGGAGAACCATATTCGCCTGTTATTTTAACACTGATAGTTCTAAATTGAGATTTGGATAAGGCAACAAAGTGTGGTTTCTTTATTTTATGGTTGATATGCACATCCCCATCTACTGACATGAAAGGCACAGTATGAATCAAAGGTGCTGATGTGTCCCCAACGATGGAATATTCAACTATGTCCGAATAAATAAACAAGTGATTATACCCTGCATTTATGTTAGGGGTATATTTGAATATTTCATTTTGTTTTGTACACGGATAAATGATAGTGCTTTTATGTTCATCTAAAACGCCCAACTTCTGGAATAAGACAGGGTTAAATTTTATTCCTTTATGATCACAATTTTCGAATATCATCTGTGGACGCAATGAAGATGTTGAAAAACGCACATTGATTATCATGTTTCTTTGTTGAATGACTTCACCAATCTTTGCTTGAATAGTGTCATTTATTGTATTCAGTAAATGAGATGGAGAAATATAAGGTCCTGCTGGAAATTTAAACCGAATCGCCCACGTATCTACAGGCTTTCGATTTTCATTTTCAAGTGCGAGTATTTGTATTGATGCATCCTGTCGTGCTAAAACAGCAACTTCTTTCCCGAATGCTCTGTTTGTTGTCACTAAGTCAAATTCTGCTTCATTGGGGAGGATATTCATATATTGAGAAGGTGTTATTAGCTGAACTAAAGCTACTTCCCAATCATCTTTGTTCAATGTAACATTCTTAGGCAATACTGTTTGAAATTGACTTTGAGTATTATCTGGGTGAATATGTATAGAACTGTCACTGGGGATTGTAACAAAGAAAGAGTCTATGTTATCCATTTTGTCAAGTGAACTTTCCAATTCAACGTTTGTAGAACAACTAACACAAATCTGATATTGGTACATCTATTTAAGGACATAAATTTCATCTGTCAATTAATTCTACCCCGAAACATTGTTTAAAGTTACTAAATTCTTTCGCTGAAATTATTCGTTGTCATTGTAATTCATTCACCAAGATCTAAATATTTTTTGCAAACAACTAGAAACATTTAGATCTAGGTAGAGTAGTTTGTCTAAGGTGGGGGTCTTGACAGTTCGGGTACTTCTGATTTCAATTTTTTGAAATGCAACGTTTTGACGATTCAATTGTTTTTGACGTTGAATTTTAATTTTTGTCTTGAAATTCGACGATCCAATGGTTTTTGACTGTCGATCTAGTTATTTAGGGTTTTCAATTCAAGGATTTGATAATTCAAGGGGATGTCTATAACAATTCAATGTTTTAGGACAAATTTCGTTTCAACGACGAGGTGATTTGACCACTCGGTTTGGATTTCAGTGATTGAACCTTGTTGGTGTTTTGGACTTTCTTCAATTCAAGGTTTTGACTTTGTCATAGTTTGAGTGAACCTTGTTGGGGGATTTGGATGTAGTCGTTTTGACGAATCAGGATTTGAATTGAGTCGTTTCAACAATGAGGGTTTAGACTTGGTGGTTTCAACAACGAGGGTTGGATTCCAGTTGTTTTGAACTTAGTCGTTCCATCAACGAGCGTTTAGACTTGGTAGATCTAGTTTCAACAACAAAGTCTAGGCATTTCAGTCGGATTGGATTTCTGGGTCTTTTCTGTGTGGAATATATCAGGATAATGTAATGAAATATAGAACAAATTAACTTTGTTCTACTTTTTCCGTTAGGTTACCCTCGTAAGTCAAGGCGCTGACTTTTGACTCTTGGGTTTGGTGAATAACTCGGGTTTTAGCTTGATGGAAATAACAAAACAACTAGCCTTTTCTCACTATGTTTGAACGCCTATAGTAATAAAGGTATATTGTGATTTCATGGTTGTTACTAAAAAACGGCAAAAAGAAATGCTAATTTCACTTCTTTTGTTTAAGAAATAATCCTGGTTTAAAACGTAAATATTTGACGCTATAATATCTGTCCGATAAGATTTTTTGTGTATTGGAAATTTCATCGCTCAATAAAGTTTTAAGGAAGTCTACCCCTAATGAGATTCGGGCATCGTCGGAATGTTATTTGGACCGACATCGAAAACATGCGGCGGTGGAAAGTTCCGCCGTCGAATGTTTACGACCGCACCCGAATAAGTTCAGATACGTAACGACGACGCTCGAAAAATCCGATGTTTTATGAATCTCAAAAAGCCCATATTACGGGTATTGTACCTTAAATCTACAGTGTATCGAGGTATTGATTTTTTCCTAGAACGAGTGTATTTGTATTTTCGGAAAATGGGGGTATTTCCAGGAATCGCATACATTTCCCGAAAGTAGCGTACTCAGTTATTTTATGACTTTTATCCATTCCCCAATATTTTTTTAACCTGTATTTTTTGTCCACTGAAATATTGGGGAAAATGAAATTGTGCCTTTTGAAACCTGAAATTACGATCCATTTCTGTTCCATTAATTTGCTTATGATTGTTTTGGGGGTTTTGACAGTGAATTGAAGTGTGTTTTTTTTCTCTCGATATCTGATGTAATAACGGAGATCTGATTTTGAAAATCCTATAGTTGAAACAATATGAAATAAATGGTTCTGCTAGCAGATTTTCGAATGTATCTTGTGTTTCTAAATGATTGCACTTTTTGAATCCTAGTTTTATGGATAGATCTTTGGGTATGAATCAATGTTTTGACGACTCGGATGTGTGATGTTTAAACCATTCCAAAGATCTGTCCATTCATTGCTCAACTTATTTGGGGAAAAAAGAAACAAGTCTGGAATCTATCAATCTTTAATAGAATATATTGAATGGAAACAAGTCAAACATAGCATGGAAACAATACAAATATTGAACACATGTGTCGTGAAGATCACGAATATGTTTTATTGTTATTGTTTGTTTTTTGTTAATCATATAGCTCCTTGGTCCTGCTCCTTGTCTTTCCCGCTCCTTGTCGTCTCCTTGCCAGTCTTCTCCTGAATATTTTCTCCTCGTTTACATTATGTCATAATAATCATGATATCTGTGATGCACATGATATGCATGATTATCATGACATAACATTTTTGGCGGGAAAAATGTTATATAAAAGCAAAGGTCGCCAACTAGAAGGGCAGAGCTAGATTTGGATTTAAAACAGATAGTTGAAGTTTGTAAATTGATAATAAATGAGAAACTGAGTTTAAACTGTGTTATTTGAATTTACCGATGTAGCATGCCGTCTTCGCTACATTGAATGGCGCCGGAACCCGGGAAATATCAGTGAACTTTGGATTTAAATTGTGTGGTTGTGAATTTGTGATAAAGTTTTGGAATACTGGATTTATATTTGGACTTAGCCTCAAAAGTGAGTAATTCATAAACAACCATGTCTAATTTGAAATATTTGAAAGGAGTGCGTACCAGATATTACAACATTCTGGAAAAAGATGTGAACAGTGCATGCTCCCTCCTTAAGGAGCAATATGAAATTGACGGAGATAAACAGGCTCTATTGTCCGAAGTGTGTGTTCATATAGAGAGGTTACAAACATACTCAAACAAACTTGAATCACAGTCTGAGAAGGTAACAGCTGCTCTTGACGGAGATGAAGAATATATTGAAGAAATTCTACGTGAAGACACTGAACTTTGTGACTCAGCATTAAAATTGTGCTCCGAATTGAAGAAATGTGAACATCATATTCGTGAAGAGTTAGAAACAGATAAATTAAATCAGTCCATGACGGATTCAAAGTCAGCCACTGACGAAAATTTCCACAAACTAATGGAAATGCAACTTCAACTACAGAAACAAGTTCTAGCCACAAGTGAAAAGATAAAGGAGTCAGGCTCTCAGATTAAATTACCGAAACTTGAAATAAGGAGTTTCAGTGGTGATAGATTGCAGTGGATAGAGTTTTGGCAATCATTTGAAAATTCGATTCACAAGAATAAAAGTTTGAGTGGATTAGAAAAATTCAACTATTTGAGGAGCAAGCTAACTGGTGAAGCAAAAGGAGCTATTGCTGGATTAGCACTCTCAAATGAAAACTACCAGCCCGCGGTTGACATATTAAAGGAAAGATACGGAAACATTCAAGAGACTATTGATTTACACTACAACAGGATAATTAAGCTAAAGCCAGCTAATGACTCTGTTGAAAGTTTGAGATACCTGCTTGACACAGTGAACAAAAATCTCAGAAGTCTAGAGGTTCTCGGACAGAATGTGAATCAAGATATATTTGTCTCTGTGGTGAAAACAAAGTTACCAGTGAATGTTGTCCGACATTTAGAAATACAGAAAGGATCAGCCATTAAGTGGACGGTGCAAATGCTTCGAGATCTTCTTACAGAATATGTATCCGCATGTGAAAAGGCAGAAAAAGTGAAAAGAGACTCGAATACAAAACAAAAGATTCCAAACAACACAGTGAAGACAACTGTTGATGACCAAAATCACAGTACAGCAGAAGCGCTGGCAGTGAATGATGAAGATAAATCTAAAAGGAAATTCCAATGTCGATATTGTGCCGGGAGTCATTGGAGTGATGAATGCCCCAAATATAAAACAATAAAAGAGAGAAAAAAGTGCCTAAAAGGAAGTTGTTACAAGTGTTTGAAACAAGGACATAAATTCGACGAGTGTAAAAGTCAGAAAACATGTGTTTATTGTAAGGAGGTTAATGTACATCATCGAAGTTTATGCCCCAAAAAGTTCAAAGAAACATTCAAAAGAGAAAGTGCTCATGTTGCCGGAGAAAATAACAATCTTGTGACCGAGCAAAACAACGAAGAAAGTGACGAGGAAGAAGCGTTGATGTCTTCCAATGAAAGTGTATTGATGCAAACAGCACAAACAGTTATTACAGATCCGTTGAGTAAAAAGGAACAGAAAGTGAGAATTTTACTTGATTCAGGATCACAGAGAACATACATTTCCGAGCAGCTAGCTAAATCCATGGACTTACAAAGAGGCCAAGAAGAAGAAATTCGATTAGTTACGTTCGGAAGTGACAAAACCAAAGGGATGAAAACTTTCCCAACTAAGTTAAATTTGAGATTCCAGAGTGGTGAAGAACTTGCAATCTCAGCAAATGTGGTACCTAACATAACCGGGACAATTCATAGGAAACCAGTAAGTCTCGTGGACAAGAAAACATTTAAGGATCTAACAGAGAACTTGGTGCTGGCTGACAATATTCCAAAGGAGAAAGAAGCAGATAGAGTAGATTTGTTAATTGGAAACGACTACTACCTTGATTTAGTCACAGGACACAAGATCGAGGTTCAACCAGGACTTTATTTGTTGTCGTCCAAACTAGGTTGGATACTTACTGGAAGAACTCAAGAAGTAGACAAAGCTACCAAAGACGTCAGTATGTTGATAATGACTCATGGTAACAACATAACAGAAACAGAAGTGTTTACCGACGTTGACAAAGAAATTCCAAGAAAACCAGACTTAGAAGATTTTTGGAATTGGGAAGCGATTGGAATATCAGACCGTCTAGATCAAACGGACGATCATTTAGCCATGAAACGGTTCAGGGAAACATTGATTTTTAAAGACAATCGTTACCATGTGACCTGGCCGTGGAAAACGGATATTCCTGAAATACCAACCAATCGTCAACTAGCCACAGGAAGATTGAGATCCTTGGTAACTAGACTTCAAGCAAGACCAGAGACTATGAAGAAATACAACGACATAATTGAAGATCAGTTAGACAAAAACATTATAGAGAAGGTTGACCGAACTAAAAGTCATGGTATTCTACATTATATACCACATCACGCTGTCATTAAACCCGACAGATCAACAACAAAGGTGAGGATCGTATATGATGCCTCGGCGAAAAGTAAACCAGAGAACAAGAGTCTGAACGAGATGATGTATAGAGGACCTGTTATGTTACACGATCTATGCGGTATGCTCCTGAGGTTCAGACTGCATCTAATTGGGATAGTGGCGGATATAGAGAAAGCGTTCCTTCAAGTGAGTCTACAACCAAGCGAACGTGATGCTACCAGGTTCTTGTGGTTGAAGAATGTGGAACTTCCCGCTATTGATTCGAACATTCAGGAGTTTCGTTTCTGTAGAGTGCCATTCGGCGTAATCTCGAGTCCCTTCCTGTTAGGAGCAACAGTTGACTACCATCTAGACTCCTACGATTCAGACGTTGCGAGGTTGCTGAAAAGAGACATTTACATGGACAATGTCATAACAGGAGCAAAGTCAATAGAAGAGTCAGTGCTCCTGTACGATATCTCAAAGCGGATTTTCTCCGAAGCAAGTATGAATCTCAGAGAATGGGCAACAAGTAGTGACGAATTAACTGAAGCAATTCCTACGTTTGACAGAGCTGATGGAGGAGTTATGAAGGTTTTGGGACTTTCCTGGAAGAGACTTGACCTGGAAGAGACTTGACGATACTTTGGCGTTAAAGAAAGTGGACAATCTTGTAGACAAATGTGTGACTAAGAGAACAGTGCTTAAAAGGATAGCCTCTGTGTTTGATCCGTTAGGGCTATTCTCACCAATAACTGTGAGAGGAAAGTTACTCCTTCAAAACATATGGCTAAAGAAGTTTGACTGGGACGATCAAATTGATGAAAGTGACATTGAAACGTGGTTCCTATTGAAGGAGGATTTACATAGGATCGCTGATGTAAGCATTCCAAGATGTGTCTCGATTCAAGGAGCAAATGTGACAAGTGATCTCTTGTGTTTTTGTGATGCATCTAAACGTGCATACTCAGCCAACATATATCTCATACAGAAAGCCGAAGACAAAAGAAGGTCCGAGCTAATCTTTTCGAAGACACGCATTGCCCCAACCTCTGGTGCAACGATACCGAGATTGGAGTTGATGGCTTTACTCATTGGTGTAAGGAGTTTGAAATTCGTAAAGGAGCAACTATCATTGGATATCAGGAGTACTTGTGTCTTCACAGATTCTCAGTGTGTTCTGAATTGGGTATCAGCAACAAAACATCCGAATGTGTTCGTGTCTAATAGAGTGAGAGAGATCAAAGGCTATAGTGACGTAAAATTTCACTATATCTCTTCGAAAGACAATCCAGCTGATATATCTAGCCGTGGATGTGAACTTAGTGAGTTAAAGGATAATTCGTTGTGGTGGCATGGACCTGAGTGGATTTTGGATACGAATTGTGATAAAGATATTGACAATCACTATATCGAGGATACTACAAATGAAACCACAGAAGAAGTTCAGTGTAAAGAGGAACAGATTGAAGGTACTCTAACATCGAGTCAAGCAGATGTACAAGAAATAGTAACAGTGCCTAACCACCCTCCATTTGGGATAGACATTGAAGAATATTCATCAGCAAAGAAACTACTCAGAGTTACTGCCTATGCAGCAAGATTCGTGAGAAAATTACAAGGCAAGAAGTATGCTGAGAAACAATTAACAACTGAAGAAATAGAACAAGCAGAACAGATGTGGATAAAACACACACAAAGAAACAACTTTGGTGAAGTGTTGACGTCATTGAAGTTGAATACAAAGAACAATTTGAAACAACAACTTGGAATATACATGGATGACGAGGGAGTCTTAAGATGTAAAGGTAGACTGGAAAATGCATGTTTGACAGAGTCATCAAGAGTTCCAATCCTACTCCCTAGTCACAATAGATTTACTAGCCTAATGATTGAAAGAGTACATGGTCAATACCTTCATTGTGGAGTTTCTCAAACATTAAGTAGGATCAGATACAGATTCTGGATACCACGTGGTAGAGCTATAGTTAAAAAAGTGTTGAATTCGTGTTTTGTGTGTAAAAAATTAGAAGGAGGACACTATAAAATGCCGTACATGCCTCCTTTGCCGAAGTCTCGTGTGTCTGAAGCTACACCGTTCTCAAATACAGGAGTAGACTATCTCGGACCATTATTTGTGAAAGAAGGTGAAGTGAAAAAGGTGTGGATTTGCCTATTTACGTGCATGATAACCCGTGCAGTTCATCTGGAAATAGCATTCGACATGTCAACAAGTGCTTTTCTAAATTGCCTAGTACGATTCATTTCGTGCAGAGGAACACCAAGAACAATAGTCAGTGACAATGCGAAACATTTCAAATTGGCAAATGAAACATTAAATCAAGTTTGGGACGAAGTCATAACAAGTGAAGAAGTGCAAAGTTATGTCTCAAATGCCGGTATAAGATGGCAATTCATCGTACAATTAGCACCGTGGATGGGTGGATTTTATGAAAGACTCGTTGGACTAATAAAAAGAGCTCTTCGAAAAGTGTTGGGTAGGAATTTACTTACTAGTGACAAGCTGAATACTATTGTGAAACAGATCGAAGCCGTTGTCAATTCCAGACCATTAGTATATGTCGGTGACGATATCAATTCTACAGTTACAATTACACCAGCACATTTCCTATCATTAAACCCAAGGACCGGAGTACCGGAAATAGTAGAGACTGACGACGAAAGTTATAAATCACAGGAAAATTCATCTACCAACTTACTTACGATGTGGAAGAAGGGCCAGAAATTACTGGAAAACTTTTGGAAAATTTGGCGTGATGAATATCTGCAAAGCCTACGAGAAAGAACCCAAACTGTGTTGAGAAGTAAAAGACCACAAACAAATTTCGTACCACAGGAGGGTGATGTTGTCCTGATCAAGGAGCAACTACCAAGAGGAAACTGGAGAATGGGAAAAATCGAAAGATTAGTGAAAAGTGCAGACGGACAAATTAGATCAGCGCATGTTTTAACGCGGAATGGCAAACTCCTTGGTCGACCCATTTGTTTGTTATATCCCATTGAAACTACCAAAACAGCAACAATTTCTCCAGAACTCCAGAAACCAGTGAATAACGAAAATCCAAAAGTTCCGCGACGACAATCAGCATTGAAAGCAAAAGAACTCATTAAACAGTGTTTGAAAGAATAGTTTGTGCTTTTCGGTGTCGGGGAGGACCGATACCGGAAAAACTGTTTCTATAGAAATCAACAGAGATTATTATCCAGGAGACGTTTCTGGAGTGATTCTGTGAGAAGTAAAGTGTAAATAGTGCAAAACAAGGAGTAAAGCGTAAAAAGTGTAAGATTTAGGAGCAAAGTGTAAATAGAGCAAAAGTAAGGAGCAAAGTGTAAAAGTTAGGAGCAAAGTGTAAAAGTGACCAATTAAGGAGCAAATACATAGTTGGAACAAATCAAGCGATAATCCCGTGCGCGTTATGAAAACAACTCACTTCGCACGTGCATAAACTAAGTGACCGACCTCATTTAACCGGAGGACTTTATTGACGAAACATGGATTACAAATGTGACATCTGCGATAAATCGTTTACCAAGAAGAGAAATCTAAGTAGACACATGAAAGAAAAGCATGGGAATACAGATACATGGAAGTGCTCTATCCATGGTTGTGATAAGACTTTCACTAGGAGAAGTAATCTGAAGGACCATTTGAAGCGGAAGCACAAGCTATCTTCCTGTGATGCAGCTGAATTGGCCCTCAAGGCAGTCAAAGTGTGTGATATTCATGAGTTTCCGCAGCCGGAGTATAGCGATATAAGTGACAGTGATAGCGTTTTGGATATGGTTGATGAGATTGGTGAATACGTACAG
The DNA here is from genome assembly GCA_963680895.1 of Fragum sueziense. NCBI lineage: Eukaryota > Metazoa > Mollusca > Bivalvia > Cardiida > Cardiidae > Fragum > Fragum sueziense. The sequence continues at coordinate 51,854,105 of OY804603.1, read as the reverse complement.
GATATTGACTCTCCAGAAGCAGAAGACGACCTAGTAGAAGAATTACTTGGGGATGATACTTCGAATGAAAGTGCGTTAAGTGTGGAACCAACCGTGGAAAACGATGAAATGGCAGTTGAACAATCCGAAGTAAGGACTAAATACGAAGTGTACACTGTTACTGTGACCAAACAACTACGGTATCTGAATGGAGAACTTGTGGACACTTACGTAACCGTGGACCAGGACTATTTCGAGTTCAATAAGTGATCGATGACAAAACATTAGATTTGGAAATATATTTTGTTTCACTTGTCGTTGGGGAGTGTCGTGAAGATCACGAATATGTTTTATTGTTATTGTTTGTTTTTTGTTAATCATATAGCTCCTTGGTCCTGCTCCTTGTCTTTCCCGCTCCTTGTCGTCTCCTTGCCAGTCTTCTCCTGAATATTTTCTCCTCGTTTACATTATGTCATAATAATCATGATATCTGTGATGCACATGATATGCATGATTATCATGACATAACATTTTTGGCGGGAAAAATGTTATATAAAAGCAAAGGTCGCCAACTAGAAGGGCAGAGTTAGATTTGGATTTAAAACAGATAGTTGAAGTTTGTAAATTGATAATAAATGAGAAACTGAGTTTAAACTGTGTTATTTGAATTTACCGATGTAGCATGCCGTCTTCGCTACAACATGTACATTAGAAAGTTTAAATATTGGAAATAACTTTATTTAACGTGTGAAATGTTCATCACTGCACTTTGTTTTACTTTCACAGTCCTATGATTCAAGTTTTTTTGTTTCTTGGTTGGAACCGGCGAAATGTTTCTTGTTTTCCTCTTTCTGGAGATTCTCTTTGTTTTCACAACTTTTGAACAAATGTTTTTGTCATGATCATTGGTTTCACAGAAGAAACAATCCTTCCCCTGGTTATTTCCTTCCCCAGCTTTTTTCTCTGATGAACTCTGCAATGATTCAATATTTGATTGTTCAACATTGTCAGATTTTTCCAACGATTCCATCGATGAACCCTGCACTGATTCAGTATTATTAATGACAGTTTCTTTGAAAGATTGTTTTTCCAACCACTGTTTTATTCGTTCCTGGAGAGTTTGTGTCTCCAGTGTTGGTATATCGACAGTTTGTGTATCGAGAGTTTGTGTCTCGATTGAACGTTGTCGATTTCCAATGATGGTTGGAATCTTGTAATAGAAATTTTCCATTCCACGTCGTGTTTTCAAACTGTACCTACTGTAATCATTACAGTACGATGTTATTGCCCCAACATATTTCAATCCGTCGGTTTCTATTGAACGTTCAATTGTATCTAAAATCCGAACGTCATGAGTTGTTGGGTTCACGAAGACAAAGATGAAATGTGATGGTTGTCTGTCTTTCTCTGGACATTTCATTGCCCAGTGATCGGGTTTTTGACAAATGAAGCAGAATCCTGCCCTCTTCTTTGCCACTCCATACTTGTCATTGCCATATATCTCATCCAATGTGAGTGTGTCAAACACTCTCCGTTTCGTAATGTGATATTCATCCTTATCCATCTGCTCCGATATAAATGTCCCAACATATTTACCAATATGACTGATCTTGTAACAATACGGAATGTTTGTTATCTCGTATTCGTGTGTATGTGGGTTCACAAACACCTGCATTTGTCTTCTGTTCCCAGAAGTTGAAGTAACTTCAGAATTGTTGCATGCGTTTTTACTTTCCATGACTTCTTTCAAGTTTTACAACCGAATTATGAAGTATAGCGAAATCGGGTCTTATTTATACAGATTACCCAGCTCGAGCTTGACGATTGCTATATAAACCCCTATCTTTTGCCAGTTCAATATCATTTCCTCACTGGAAAGCAAAAGAACAACAATGCCTAAACGAAAGAAACCAGAAGATGATACTTGGATTCCACTTCACAAAAGAAAGTGGAAAAGAATCAGACTTGATAGCAGTGATTCAGAAGATGATATTGGTTATAGAAAGAAACCAGTGAAACCTATCATGGAAAGTGATTCAGAAAATGAAGAACCAAAAGAAGCATTTGATGAAGATTCGAACTCTGTGAAATCAAATTCTGGAGAACAATTCAATGAAGATCTAGCGAATAAAGAAAAAATTGATGGAGATCCAGCGAATGGAAAACAACTTGACGAAGAAGAGAAGAAAGCAACATTGAGACAAAGGTATGAACTTGTCTCTTTGGCAAACAAGAAATCGAGAATCTTCAGAACGGTATCACATGTGATGAATGTGATTTTCAAGAAATTCGATGAATTGCAGCCACAAGAACTTATTTCATTGTTTGACGATATTACAAAACAGGTCAATGAAACGTTGAAAGCTGAACCTAGAGATAAGATCAGATTGACAATCACTCATCCATCTCTGGATATGGGGATACATATCCCGTTCATCGACGTGATTAATCTGAACGGAGAAGTTATATTGGATGAGATACAGAAAGTGATGCAATCCAACAGTGAATTCAAAGTAGACGATGGAGAAATGAGATTCATCATTACGCACACTCAACTACCATATGGATCCGGATATAAAAAACTTTGGTCTTCCGAGCTTGATACCAAAGTCTTTTCAAAAAAGAAACATTCTGTTGTTGAAATCAGGAATTCAGAGGATAGCATGTGTTTTGCCCGATCTATCGTGGTATCAATGTGTTATGCTGAGAAGGAAGACACAGATGAATGGAAAAGAAGATGGGAAAGAATAAGAAAGTCGAACAGACCGTTTCAAGAACAAGAAGCTAAACGGTTATTGGAGGAAGTCGGTATCTCACCGAACCAACCATGTGGAGTTGATGAATACAAAATCATTCAGACGCATTTGTATTCAAGAAACTATGTGATCAAAGTTCACCAGCAACACTCATCGGTAGAAATGACATTTCAACATCCAGTTGTGAACTCTGACAGTAAAGTTATACATATATATTACCACCAAGGACATTTTGACAGTATCACGAGTATCACAGGATTCCTAAGTTGTAGTTATTACTGTGAATTCTGTGATATTGCATATCAGAATCGTGAGAACCATAATTGTAAGTACATGTGTTCAGCTTGTTTCTGTAAACCACCATGTAACAAAGAGTTCGGAGAAATCCATTGTTCAGATTGTAACAGAAGTTTCTACGGGAACGACTGTTTTGCAAATCACAAAATAGTTCATGGCAAACAAGAGAAGACTATTTGTGATTTGGTTAGACGCTGCAGTCAATGCAATCAAATGTACAACGTGAGACGTAAGAACCATGTCTGTGCTGGTAAAAAGAAGTGTCATATCTGCAAGACGATAACATCTTTCGATCATCGTTGTCATATTCAACCTTACGAAAGTAAGATGTTGAAAAATGACAAAGGTGAGACAAAGAAAAGTAAGAAATCTGGAGAGAAGAAACCATTGTTCATTTTCTACGATTTTGAATGTAAGCAAGATACTGGTGTTCATATTCCTAATTACTGTATTGCACAGAGAGCTTGTAATGAATGCATATGCAAACCACTTGAATATCGCTGTTCAACCTGTAGTGAATTTCATGAAGGTCGAGAAGTGATATTTCAAGGTGAAAACACTCTCAATGACTTCTGCACATGGCTCTTTTCTAAGAAGCACAAGGGAATGACAGCTATTGCACATAATTTCAAGGGATATGATGGACAGTTCATACTGGATGAAATCATAAGAATAGGAAATAAACCTCCAGAACTTATCATGAATGGGAACAGTATAATATCACTTCGCATGAATGGAGTTCGATTGATAGACTCCTATAACTTCATGAACTTTAGATTGGGGGTTTTTCCTGACACATTCGGACTTGAAGAAATGAAAAAAGGCTATTTCCCACATCTTGCAAACACTGATCAGTTCTGGGATTACAATGGTCCTTATCTTGACAGTTCATATTACATGGTTGATTCTATGAAACCTGATGTAAGACAAGAATTCATAGAATGGTATAATGACAAAGTTGAAAAGAAGGAAAAGTTCAACTTTCAAAGGGAAATGGAATCATACTGTCGTTCAGATGTTGATATTCTCAGACGGGGTTGTGGTCATTTCAGACAGGTCTTTCTTGAACATGGTGGTATTGATCCTTTTCTTGAAGCTATCACTATAGCTGATGCTTGTAACAAGGTTTGGAGAAGAAATTATTTGCCAAAGAATCAAATTGCAATCATATCAAGCAAGGATTCGTCCAAACGTCGGTTCTCCATGAAAGCAATTCGTTGGATTCAGAGCATAGCAAATGAGAAACAGATTCATATTCAGCATGCTAGGAATGGGGGTGAATATGAAATTGGTGGTTACAGTGTAGACGGATTCCATGCCCCGTCAAACACTGTGTATGAATTCCTAGGTGATCTTTATCATGGTTGTCCTGTTTGCTACCCGAACCGTTCAGAGCAAAGCCCAATCAATGGTTCAACTATGGAGAGCTTGTATGAAGGAACAATGAAAAGATTAGAGTATTTGAGACAGAGAGGTTATAAAGTTGAGTTCATTTGGGAGCATGAATTCGATGCAAAGGTTAAGACAAACACCGAGTATGCTCGAATCATTCGTGATTTGTTTCCATACTCTGACCCTATTGATCCCAGGGAAGGGTTGTATGGGGGTCGGTGTAATGCAGTTAAGCTCTCGCATGAGATAGATGAATCAAGTGAGACAGAAATCAAGTACATTGATATCTGTTCTTTATACCCATACGTATGCAAATACAAATCATATCCTATTGGCCACCCTAAAGTGTTGACAAGTGAAAACATTGACATCCAGAACATAAGGAAGTATGCAGGACTTGTCAAATGTAAAGTCCTGCCTCCAGATAATCTTCTCCACCCCGTTCTACCGGTGCACTGCAACCACAAAATGATGTTCCCTCTATGTAGAACATGCGCAGAAAACAGTTCAGAAACGTGCACGCACAATGAAAATGAGAGAGCTCTCATTGGAACATGGGTTACGGCTGAACTTTTCAAAGCAATGGACAAAGGTTATCATGTGTTACATGTCTTTGAGATATGGCATTTCGATTCACTGTCTGACAAATTCTTCAAGGGGTATGTTGACAACTTCCTGAAAATCAAACAGGAAGCAAGTGGTTATCCTACATGGTGTATTACTCAATCTGATAGAGAGCAATTCATTCAGGATTATGAGAGAGAAGAGGGTATCAAACTTGATCCAACCATGATTAAGAAAAACAAAGGTAGAAGATCTTTTGCCAAGATCGTGTTGAATTGTCTCTGGGGAAAACTAGCTCAAAGAGAAGTGCAAACACAAACAGAATACATTGCATCTCCCTCAAAGTACTTTGACTTGATCAACAATCAATCAATCAAAGTGAAACATGTGGAAATATTCAGTGAAGAGTGTCCCTTCATTCTGGTCAATTACGAAAACATGCTTGATCACATTCAAACTCACGCTACAGCTAACGTTATAGTTGGGTCTTATGTAACAGCCTATGCAAGGCTGGAGTTATACAGTGTGCTTGAGAAGCTGGAAGATAGATGTCTTTATTTTGACACGGACAGTTGTATGTACATCCATGATCCAAAGCTTTGGAACCCTCCCATCATTAACAGTAGACTTGGGAAATGGACTGATGAAGAACCAACCTCAAGAATTGTAAAGTTCAGAGGTTTGGGGCCAAAGAACTATGCATATCAATTGATATCAGACAAAGGGGAAATATCAAGCAAATGTAAAGTGAAAGGAGTCACATTAGACTACAAAACATGTCAGTTGGTCAACTTTGAAGCATTCACCAAATGCATGCAAGACCCTTCTACAGAAATCAAGATCACCTATGACTGTAGAATAAAAAGACATAAGGATAGAACAGTGACGAGTGAACCACAAACGAAAACATTCAGATCTGTATATACAAAGAGGGTTATTGTCAATGGTACAGACACGGTACCATTTGGACATAGAAGTCTAAAGGTATATAAATAAGAAAGAGTGATTAATGAACATCAGTATCTAAGAACAAGCTGAACAGTGTATATAATAAGAAATAATGATATTATTAATAACAGTGTTTCTCATGGAATATATCTATGGAAGAACAACATGGAAAAACATTGTGAAAGAACTGTGTGAACATTGCGTTCTGTGGAAAAAAGGACTATTGTAAAAGAACATTTACAAAAAAAGGAACATTGTCAACTTTTTGAAGAAAGTTTTGTAATAAATGTTTAACAAAAGTGTTTGTAAATAAATGTAAATAAATGATTGTAAATATGTTAATGAAATATTGTTAATGAAACATTGTTAATGGAAATGTTAAATAAAGTTAGAAAATAACTTTGTGTCATTTCATTTCAATCCTTTAAAGAAACAAATATGTTCAGCAGAAAAGTAATAAAATAAATAAAGATTTATTTTTTAAAAAAATATGTTTTTTACAAAAATAAAAAAATATATATTTTGAAAAAAATGTTTGTAAAAAAAATAAAAAATAAAAAAATGAAATAAAAAAATGAAAAAAAAAATTTTTTTCAAAATATATTTTTTTTTTATTTTAAAAAAACATATTTTCTAAAAATAAAAAATATAAATAAAAAGTTACGAACAACTTTTTATTTCGTTGAATGCTTCATTTATATTTATGAAGTAATAACATGGAAAAAAGCAAAGAAGAAATCACCATTAATAAGGAAGCACGGGTATATGATCCTAGCAATGTTGAAATCATTGAATCCAACAAAAAAGATAGCAAAACATGTCTATGTTCAACCATTGTTCAACTTCTTATTCTACCAATATTCATAGAGAACTCCAACGCCTTCACTTTGGAGGGCAGTCTAGTGTAAAATAGAATAAATGTCATTTGTTCTATATTACACCAGACTTCTATCATTTTATTGATCCCACAGAGAAAACTTCTCAGAAGTCCAAACGCTCGTTGATGAAACGACTAAGTCAAAACCCTGATTCGTCAAAACGGCTAAATCCAAAATCCAACAAGGTTCACTCAAACCGTTGAACCGTCGACAAGACTAATTAAAAACCTGAAATCAGAAGTTCCAAAAAAGACCCCCCCCACCTAAGGCAAACTTCTATCGAAATGTTTGATTCCCTAGGTTCACTATAGCCTTACTTTTGACGATAGTCTTGTGTAAAAAGTAGAACAAAGTTCATTTTGTTCTATATTACGTCAGATTTCCCTCAACTGATAGATTCCAAATAGTGACATCCGATATGACAATATCAAAACTTGTATTGTCAAAGCCAAAACGATAAATATCTTGAATCGACGGTTAAAAACCAGGGAAACAACAAGCCTAAAACCTTGATTCGTCAAAGCCTAGAACTCCCAGTGAAGTTCACAAAAAAACCCCGACTAAGTCCAACCATTGCTCAAGTTCTCAACTGAAATGTTTGATTCCTAGGGCTAACTGATAAGGTTAGTCTAGTGTAAAAGTAGAACAAAGTTCATTTTGTTCTATATTACACCAGACTTTCTCAACTGACAAATCTCACATAGAGAAATCCTCAAAAATCCAAATTCTCGTTGTTGAAACCAGTAAGTACAAAACTTGAATTGTCAGAAACCATAACAATGTTCAAACCTAGAACTCCAACAGTTCACAAAAGTCAAATATTTGCCCATCTTCTTATCTTCCAATATTCATACGGTATTCAACCTTGACTGAAAATGGGGTAGTCTAGCGTAATATAGAACAAAGTTCATTTGTTCTATATTACGTCTGACTTCCTATACCGATAGTTCACACACAGAATGTCTATGTCCAGCCCAACTAAAGACGACCGGAATCCAAACACTCGTTGACAAAGTCCAAAACCTCTAAACTAGGTTACGAATAAGCGAGACTTTCATGATGGTTGGCTAAATCTTGGGAGTTACGTTATTCACAAACTGATTCTCACAAACTGATTCTCACAAACTGACTCTCACAATCTGACTCTCGAAATCCTGACAACGAATCTTTTTCAACTTCCGATCGAATTGTCCGTAGAATGCCCTAACGTCCGAGTGAGAATAACTCTCGTTGTTAAAATGACTAAGTCCAAAGGCAAAAAAGGTCTGTGAGGCTAGACTGGGGCACTATAGGCAAAGAACAAAGTTCTTGTCCCTTTATGATGCCCCAGTCTAGCCCCGAAGTACTAAATCCAAACCCTGCATCGAAAAAAAGCGCTAGTTTGCCCTAACGAACCCGTCTGGGAGGGCAGACTGGCGCCTTTTCAACCTTGATTCGTCAAAAATGGCTCAGTTCAAAACAACTGGAATCCAACCCTTGTTGATGAAACCAGCAAGTCTAAACCCTCATTATTGAAATGACCCAGTTCAAACCCTGATTCGTCAACACGACTACATACAAACCCCAAATAAGGTTCACTCAAACCATTGAACCGTCGACAAGACTTATTCAAAAACCTGAAATCAGAAGTTCCAAAAGGACCCCCACCTAATGCAAACTTCTATATCGAAATGTTTTGATTCCTTAGGTTCATTTTAGCCTTACTTTGGAGGGCAGTCTAGTGTAAAATTAGAACAAAGTTCATTTTGTTCTATATTACGTCAGACTTCCCTCAACTGATGGATTCCACATAGAGAAATCCTCAGAAATCCAATATGCCGATATCAAAAAGTCCAAACCCCAAAACATCAAAACCCTGAAAACAACTTCGTCCAAACTCAAAAAAGGGCCTGGGAGGGTAGTATAGGCCAATATAGATAAAGAACAAAGTTCTTGCCCTCTATATTAGCCCATACTCACCTACCAATATTGACAAAAAACGTCAAAAAGACCAAAAAATGCCGAAAAATGGCTAAACACCCTGATTCGTAAAAACCCTGCTAAAAACGACTAAGTCCAAACCTTGATTCGTCAAAACGACTAAGTCCAAAACCCTGGTAAAAACGACTTAAGTCCAAACTCAAAAAAGGGGCTGGGAGGGTAGTCTAGGCCATATAGATAAAGAACAAAGTTCTTGCCCTCTATGATGCCCCAGGCTAGCCTACCAATATTGACCAAAACCTCAATTAGGCCCAAAAAGCCTAAAAATGATAAAACACCCTGATTCGTAAAAACCCTGCTAAAAAACGACTAAGTCCAAACCTTGATTCGTCAAACGACTTAGTCCAAAACCCAGGTAAAAACGACTAAGTCCAATTAAATAGACTAAGTCCAAGCCCCAAAACACCAAAACAAGGTTCAACCAAAACGACTAAGTCCAAAACCTTGGTAAAACGACTAAGTCCAAACCCATGAAAAGGGCGCTAATCTGCCCTACCAGAGGGCAGACTAGGGCCTTTTCAACCTTGATTCGTCAAAACGACTAAGTTCAAACTCAAAAAAAGACCTGGGAGGGTAGTCTGGGCCATATAGACAAAGAACAAAGTTCTTGCCCTCTATGATGCCCCAGACTCCCCTACCAATATTGACAAAAACCGTCAAAAACGTCAAAAAGGCCAAAAATGCCGAAAAATGCCCAAAAATGCCAAAAACGTCCTGGGAGGGTAGTCTGGGCCATATAGACAAAGAACAAAGTTCATTTGTCAAAAATGGCCCCAGACTCCCCTCCTATACTACTATGGTCAGCGATCTTGTTTGAATTTTATAGGCATTCATATCACATACCCCTACAACGAAACAAGAGGCCCAAGAGGACCTGAATCGCTCCACTGGCTATAGTAAAAGAATTATCTCATGATTTCTTGTAAGCCCTGCACTGCCAAATCTTGAACAAGGTTGTACAAGGAATGTTTCTGCCAAGTTTGGTCTGAATTGGCCCGTTGGTTTATTTTTAAAGAATTATTTCATGGTTTGTCCAATTCTTATAAGCCCTGCCCTGCCTCACCCATACTTATAGACCAATCAAAATTTCACTAACAATGTAAGTAAAGGATTACGCAAAGAACATTTCTGCCAAGTTTGTAATAAATTGACCAAATGGTTGTTTTTTTTTTTTTTTAAATATTTGTTGATTTCTCCCATTTTGATTTATAAGCCCCGCCTGCCACACCTTCATTAATGGGTCAATCAAAATTTCATGAACAATTTAAATAACGGGCCCTCCAAGGAATAATACTGCCAAAATTGGTCTACATTGGCCCATTGGTGGATTTGTAAAGAATAATTTTGTGATTTCTCCAATTTTGATAAGCCCCTCCCTGCCACGCCCACATTTATGGACCAAAAAATATTTAACTGACAATTTATGTAAGGAGTCGCTAAACGAACATTTCTGCCAAGTTTGGTCAAAATTAACCAAATGGTTGATTTCTAAAGAATTATTTTGTGATTTCTCTAAGACTGATAAGCCCCGTCCTACCACGCCCACATTTATTTACCAATCAAAATTCCACATACAATTTAAGTAAAGAGTCTCCCAAGGTAAATTTCTGCCAATGTTGGTCAAAATTGGCCAAATGGTTGATTTTTGAATGGTTATCTTGTGATTCCTCTAAGTCCGATAAGCCCCGCCCTTCCCCGCCCACATTTATGGACCAATCAAAATTTCACAGACAATTTTATTATTTAGGTAAAGAGTCACCAAAGGTACATTTCAGCCAAGTTTGGTCAAAATTGGCCACATGGATGATTTTTAACGAATTATTTTGTGATTTCTCTAAGTCTGATAAGCCCCGCCCTTCCCCGCCCACATTTATGGACCAATCAAAATTTCACAGACAATTTTATTATTTAGGTAAAGAGTCACCAAAGGTACATTTCAGCCAAGTTTGGTCAAAATTGGCCACATGGATGATTTTTAACGAATTATTTTGTGATTTCTCTAAGTCTGATAAGCCCCGCGCTGCAACGCCCACATTTATGGACCAATAAAAATTCTTTGAACAATCTAAGTAAATGGTCACCCAAGGAACATTCCTGCCAGGTTTGGTCAAAATTGGCCACATGGTTGATTTATAACGAATTATTTTGTGATTTCTCTAAGTCTGATAAGCCCCGCCCTGCCACGCCCACATTTATGAACCAATCAGAATTCTTTGAACAATTTATGTAAAGGGTCACCCAAGGAACATTCCTGCCAAGTTTGGTCAAAGTTGGCCCACTGGTTTGAGGGGAGAAGATTTTTAAAAAAGTTAACGGACGGACGGACGGACGGACGCACGGACACACGCACGACGGACACAACGCCATGACAATAGCTCGCTGGACTTCGGCCAGTGGAGCTAAAAATGCACAATTTCTTGCACATATCCAAGGCCACTTAAATGCTAAAAAATGATATATTCATCGTTTAGTCCCGAAAACGGATTTAAAGTAACATCTTACATTTAATAAGAACAGAAAACCCAACACATGTGCGATTATAAACGCGTAAATATATAAATCAGCATGCTCGCGTATTCAATTAGATCAACGAAGCTATATAGTGTTTTACATGGGCGGATCTAGAGGGGGTGGGGGACCCCCCAGCATTGGCCGAAAATTAAATCTTGATTATACCGGGGTCAATGGAATTGACACCGGCTTACGGTATTGTGGGCGTATAGATTTGAGCGATTTTGTTACTTTGTGAGTTTGGCTTGAGCTGTCTTAGCCTCGTTCTGAGCTCCTTCCGGCAATCGGATTTCTCGGTAGTCTTTTTGCCGGCCTTTATCCAAGATGTTGAGATTAGGAATTGGTTAAAGGCTACCAAGCTTGGCAGTTTATTGCACCGTATATTGGAAGAAAATCATTAAATTAACGTGTTTTATAAAAGATCCGCCAAACTCAGTTGTTTTAAAGGTTTTGTTTGCTTTTCTTTACATCGTTGAAAAACTGATTTTCGAGAAAATAAAGATCGGCAATTTCCGTAAAATTGCCACGGATTGACGCCATCAATGGCTTGACTCCGCCCCCAATCTAGAGCATGAGGTGTCTGACAAAGATAATGTGTTCGACTTTTCTGTCATATAGCGAAGTCTCAGTTTTTATCCATTTCTCGATCGTAAGAGTAATACAGACAAACTTAAACCGTTTTTGGCACATTCCTTAATTCACTTACGACCTATTCTTTGACTGTTTTAACATTTTTTCTAACATTTACTGAGGACGAATTCCGTGTTTTGAGTATCGATTGGGGAAGTCGCTATATGACAGAAAAGTCGGACATTTAACTTTTTCAGAAATTTCAGACTTTCCGGGAAATGACCCATGACTGCCCGTTTTTCCCGCCATGACGTCATTAAGTGGCCAGTATGACGTCATAATTTCTAGTCGGAAGTTTAGCGTATTTTCTTCGGCAAAGATCGGAAAAGACCAAAATATCCAATTTAAAAGACGAAATAAAAACACTTCTAATGTTGGAAAATTGTAGAAACTTTGATATTTGGTTAATAGTAAGGTGTTCTTTCGGCACAAGACTTTAATTTTGCCAATCATCGGACACTTTAAGTGTAAATTGCATTCGTTATTTGAAGCTCCGTAACCAAAAAATATGCCAGTTCAGTGAACCAGTCAACTTTTTTACTTGTGACGTCATAAATCTAGGCGATATGACGTCACGTAATTTTTCTGCGTTCTAGCGACGTTGACGTTCCCGCGCATTATCAGAACGTAAAGCGACGTTATTGTGCGGGTACTTTTGAAAACAAATGGTAGTGTTAAAAATATGTTAGAAGGAAATATTTAAAATGAGGGAAAATGTAAGCAAAATTCATTATTTTAAAATACTTGATGAAAGAGGGACATAACATTCCAATTTCATTTTTAGTATGTCTTTATGCAAAGATTGGTTATTCTAATTATTTGCGTAGAAGTGCTATCAGTTTTTTTGAAGTTGTTAGTGATAAGCGAAAAAATGATTTTGAAGTTGAGACAGAAATGACATATTCCGTATAAATCTGAGCTGTTGTCTACAACAATTTGTTTAATTTTAGCATAGAAAATATATTTCTCGTAAACGGTGCAATATTTTGGCTTGAAATTTCCAAAATTTTCATAAGAAAATATGCTCTTTCAGATAAAAATAAAAGTAAAATTTGTGAAAAATAAATGTGAAATGTCATTTAAAAAAGCAAGCTACACATAGAAGATTTTTTACACCTATAGTCTATAATAGATTACAAAGCAGAGCTCTGTTGATAAAGATAGGACCTGTATAAATACTATAAAGGAAAGAAAAAGGGAGATGTAAGTTATTAGCAATTTCTTTTGTCTCCACATTTTCTTAAGGTTTATCCGCTAGGATTTTCAAAATTCTAAGGGTAAGGGTTAAATCTTTGCAAAGTGGCAGAAGTATAGACTGGTCCAATTTGACCATTTCCCGAACGACACAATTTTAGGATTGTCCAATTTAAAAGTTGCCGTTGATGACAAAATAATTGTTGATACAGATGTGATATTTGTATAGTGTGCGTTTTTCAACTTATATGGTAATGTCGCAGAGGCTGTCCAGAGTCACAGGTGTTAAATGGAGAATATAGCTCCAAAAAGAGTCAACGGTATTTTGTTGCCTCGTGACATACCGGTACTCTCGGGGGAGTTGTATCGATGGAAAATCGGTATACAAAAGTTGGTTTCGAGAACATTTTTCTTAAATTATTTCTTTTTCAGAGATTTTTGCAAAAATCCAGCGACGCTGTAATATGAGGAAATGGACAAAGTGTGTTGTGCACGAGAATATACGGTGTTAGTTAGCAGGGGTTTAATTTAATCATTGAAAAACATCATCAAATCGAAAGTAAAATTTCGATTTCAACTAACCTTTCGTCGAGGCAACTTGCACTCGCCCAATTTTCGCCAGAATTCAACATTTACGTATTAGAAAATAAAATTCTTATCATTTTAAGTATTTTGGGGAGTTGCAAGTCAATTACATGTTATATCGATATATCATTGGCTATAATTTGGGAGATTGGTAAACACGTGTGCTAAAATGATTGTTTTAAAACCCTGCTTACTAACACCGTATATTATTATTGTGCACAACAAACTTAGACCATATCTTCATATTACAGCATCGCCGTATTTTTCCAAAAACTCGTCATAAATGAATTAATTTAAGAAACATGTGCTCGACACCTACCTTTGTTTTCCGATTTTCCTTCGATATAACTACCCCGGAAGTACCAATATGTCACGAGGCAACGAAATACCGTTGACTCTTTTATGAGCTAGTTTCTCCGTTTACCAACCGTGAGAGCGCTTAACCGTAGATTAGGGCTGAAAGATTTAGGACTTTTTTCAGATGTCAGAGAGGATAGGCCTACTGGTCGAGCACTATGCAGGGGTTCGAACTCGCGGCTCATGGATTGAAAGACCCTGTCGTCACTTACAGAGCTATCTGGGCTCGGCACTTCTACCGTAGGACTTACTTAACTAAACGATTTCCTACAAATTCGAAACTTAAGACGAAAGCTCAATTCTCATGCTTTGTTAATTGAATTAATAACAGCTGTTGACCCCGGTCAGAGGCTTTGCCTTTTTTCATATTATAAATTTAGCGTAACGTTACATATTTACTACATTTTGAGCCATAATTTTTACCGTCGAAAATGGTAAACTGTAATGACGTGTTATATAATTGAAAATATGGTAGCGAAACATATATGGTACGAAACATTCAACTTTCTACAGTAATGACCGAGTGTTCCGAAAAATTGAAGCATTCCCCCCTTAAGTACATTTGGGAAAATATTGAGGGCGGACTGTAGGAAAATGTCTACTTTCGCTTTTGTTTTCGCGAGGAGATTCAGCCTTTTTGAGATATTCCAGCAATCTGAACTGCGTAAGTAAACATGTTTTATGTAAAGTTTGCTAAGTAGAACATTTGTCAGGTTTTAACCATTTTCAAGACTTCAGTGAAGAAGACATTAAACTTTGCTCAATTCACACATTTGTGTAGACCTTATATTGAAAAAGATTGTAGATATGAGTTTTTGATCTCCCACTAACGATACGGATAGGTGTTCATACGACAGGGGAATCACGTGACAGAATAATTGCAGAAGCATGCTCAATACTCCGGTTAATAGCTGACCATTTTGAATCCGGGTTGAAGCAGAGAAGGCGGCAATACGTCAGGGATCAGATGGACATGATGGACGTTATACATCTTTTCAAATCAGCTAATTTCGATTGGTCGTCAATAACTTTTTAATGATCTCATTTTTAAAAGACACTTTGCATCCAGCAAATCCATGGCGTTTACCCAAACTATCTGCTTATATTTTTTTCAAATTGGTAAAGCGTCTCTTACAACCGGTCGTACGTGCTCCTGCGTACGGTCTGCGTGCGGTATGCGTCTAAAACGTACGTTTAGTTGTGCGATGCACGCACGTGCAACGCACGACTTTGGTGGACGCAACCACGACGCAGAAAGCACGCAGCAAAGAATTGACCGGACAACTCTTTGGGGCGCTCTTACAACCCGTCGTGCATCTTTATAAATCGTGCGATTTTGCAGAGTTTTAAAACGTACGATTTAAAAAGACGCACGACGGGTTGTAAGAGAGGCTTAACATAGGCCTATAACATATTTAGGTTGAAAGTTTTCTGAATTTGTTGTTTCACGTGGCTCTCCGCCGTGAAAAGAAAGCCGTTCAATAGTTACGAGCTTTTGATTTCACACCGTCGATAGACGTTCATTTGAGTGTTTATATTTTGTAACATGTTTTGTCCAAGAGATAAGTACCTGTATTTTGTTTTTCAGTGTTTCAGTTTTGAATTCATTTCCGCGTAGACAAGTTGTTGCAGATAAGATATGGCCACTTCAAACTATGCAGTTGTAAGTTCAAGCTTTATATTATCAACGTGGATTTGGTCTATAAAGAGGACCCTTAGATGTAGCATTTGATACCGACATGGATGCAGATCTACCAATCCCCTATCCCTTTCAAAACAAGACTTTGTTATAGACAGAGAGACAGGGATTGGAAAAAGATTGAGACAAAAGAAGAAAATGCTGATTGCCAGCATTTTCTCCTTTGGTCTCAATATTTTCTTGTTATATCGTACAGAAATTACAGACTTGTATGAATTTTCGTTATATATATCAAGATAAAACAGTAATATTAAAATCTTGATTTTAATCTTTTTCTAATTTGGATGAGTTTAAAATCTGTTGTTTTGGAAACAACTAACATCTCTTTGAACAGTGAAACCCGTAAAACTGACCAGCATTGTAATTCATTAATACGGTGGAGAATCATCTGACACAACAAATGCAGAATAGGCTATATTCAATAATTCTTTTGATAAGCGACCGATTTGAAAATGGAATGAAGCAGATGAAGCGTGAAGTCGGGTGCCAGTTGCCAATTTGCATTTTGTTCATGTTTGAATTGGCAACTGGATGTGAAGTTGGCTGCCAGTTGCCAGTTGCCAATTGAACTTGAAAATGAATGCAACTTTCAACTGGCAGCTAACTTCAGACACATTTAAGCAGGGAAGGCATAAATACATCAGGGATTAGCTTCATCAGGCACTCGTAGTTAGAATGTAATGCCTATTTAACAAAGCTTGGGAAGCAGGTTTTTGCAACTTATCGCTGCTTTTCAACGAAAACCTCGTAATTGCAGCTTGTTTTAAGCTGCAGTTACGAGGTTTTCGTTGAAAAGCGACGCTATTCTAATCCCTCTCTATTAATGCTCTATTCCTGGAAACCCAATACCCGCTCCGAATGTCTGGGCCATGAGCTATCCCCGCTTCCGGGTCCAGCAAAGTCCTGACCTTTTTACACTTCTCTGCTTAAAACTGAATTCAGACTGGTCACGTATTAATGGAATAGTCGACGATTTTCTGTAATGGTTGTCACGTGTTTTCCCGCCATGATTTATTTCAGTCACTCCCTGGCGTGCCAGATAAGCTTCGTGCACTGTCTTTGCGTTTGAAAATAGACTCTGTTATCCAAAGAGACCTCAAAGGTATCATTGATGAAGCTGTAGCATGCGCGGGAACATTTTGTAAGAGCTTCAAAGAGAATTCAGAAGAGCTCCGCGTTCAGAATGAGCTAGTTAAACAAGCGGAGAACCCGGCGGACGTCAACGTGAATGCGCTTCAGAAGGTATTAACAAAAACAAAAACATCTTTCTCAACGTCACAAGTGGACATCATACAGCTACAAACGAAAGTACATGCACAAATTGAAAACTGTCGAGGTCAAGTAAAAAAAGCACAAGGAAGAAAAGACTACTAAGAAAGCATTGGTTGCTAACAAGAAATCTGAGATACGGCGACTTGAAGAGACTATTGATGAATATGAGAAAGATGCTAAAAACCTTGATAAAGGTGCAAGAGAACTGGACGACCGCGCAGATGAATTGGAGGAACTTCAGGAAAAGAAAGCAAAAAGGGGACTTATTGGACATTTGGTTTCGGCTGGAGTTGGACTAGTATTGGCTCCTCTCACTGGTAAACGTTTATTTTCTATCAGTAATGATCAGATTCCTTCTCAATACAAAACAAATGTGTCCCACACTAAATTAGACCACAATATGATTTTATATATGTTGTGCCGATTTTAAGATTATTGCCTAAATTCGAAATTGGGCATGCCCAATTTCGAAATTGGGCACGGAAGTTTGCCCAATTTCGAAATTGGCCATCCATTTTCGAAATTATGATTCAGTAAGTTCCGTGTGTCATGCAGAACTATTTCTGTCGATCTTTTTCGACGATTTATTGATAATTGAATCATACAAACGCCCGAAATGTTAATATTATTTACGGTTTACTGCTAAACTGCCATGCAGAACTATTTTTGTCGATTTATTGTCGTGTTTTCCTCAGTGATTTATTGATAATGAATCAAACTACGTCCGAACTGATTATTTTTGCCCATTTGTAAGGTTTACTCTGATTTTTTACACTTCCTACGTACTCGTTGCTGCGGCGGATCAAGGATGTCTGTGATGGGATTCGAATTTACAAATAGAGAGGTTCGGTAAACTTTGCCCAGTATTGCAGTGGCGTAGGAGGGTTTACAATATTGGGGGCGGCAATTGTTAAAGTGAATGGAAAGGTGGGTGTATTATGGGGGCATAGGGGGCCCTTTTCTAAACTATGGGGGACAGCACCCCCCGCCCCCTCTTCCTAGGCCTATATATTACACAATTTTGACTGAATTCAATTTGGAATTTCTGCATTGAAATGAAATAATCAGGCTGCAAAGACATTGGCAGATTCAGAGGGGTTCGGGGGTTCGGGGAGGGGCGAATCAATCTCCTCTGAAGCCTAATTATTTTGATTTCATGCAAAAATTCAGTCAGAATTGTGTGATGATAGGAATACGGCAACATTTTATCTGAATTTTCTGATAGAATTAGGTCACAGGATAAATGATGTCATCATTACGTTGCGAGGTCGTACTGTAAGCGGAATCATGCGTACTTATTAGGATGATTATAATAGTATAAGATCCATTTCTCATTCTGTAGTTCTGGCCAGCACGGTGGGAAGGATCGGCTAGTTTGGCTGAGTTGGTCGCTAGTTCTGGCCAGCAGGGTGAGCAGGATTGGTTTGTTCGGCTGGTTTGGTCGCAAGTTCTGGCCAGCACGGTGGGAAGGATCGGCTAGTTCGGCTGGGTCTGTTGCTAGTACTGGCCAGCATGGTGGGAAGGATTGGTTTGTTCGGCTGGGTTGGTCGCTAGTTCTAGCCAGCACGGTGGGAAGGATCGCTTTGTTCGGCTGGGTCGGTCGCTTGTTCTGGCCAGCATAGTGGGAAGAATCTGCTTGTTCGGCTAGGTCAGTTGCTAGTTCTGGCCAGCACGGTGGGAAGGATTTGCTTGTTCGGATGGGTCGGTCGCTTGTCCTGGCCAGCACGGTGGGAAGTATCGGCTTGTTCGGCTGGGTTGGTCGCTAGTTCTGGCCAGCACGGTGGGAAGGATCGGTTTGTTTGGCAGGGTCGGTCGCTTGTTCTGGCCAGCATAGTGGGAAGAATCCGCTTGTTCCGCTAGGTCAGTTGCTAGTTCTGGCCAGCACGGTGGGAAGGATTTGCTTGTTCGGATGGGTCGGTCGCTTGTCCTGGCCAGCACGGTGGGAAGTATCGGCTTGATCGGCTGGGTTGGTCGCTAGTTCTGGCCAGCACGGTGGGAAGGATAGGTTTGTTTGGCTGGGTCGGTCGCTTGTTCTGGCCAGCATAGTGGGAAGAATCCGCTTGTTCCGCTAGGTCAGTTGCTAGTTCTGGCCAGCACGGTGGGAAGGATTTGCTTGTTCGGATGGGTCGGTCGCTTGTCCTGGCCAGCACGGTGGGAAGTATCGGCTTGTTCGGCTGGGTTGGTCGCTAGTTCTGGCCAGCATGGTGGGAAGGATCGGTTTGTTTGGCTGGGTCAGTCGCTAGTTCTGGCAAGCACGGTGGGAAGGATATGCTTGTTCGGATGGGTCGGTGGCTTGTTCTGGCCAGCACGGTGGGAAGGATTGGTTTGTTCGGCTGAGTTGGTCGCTAGTTCTGGCCAGCACATGGGAAGAATCAGTTTGTTCGGCAGGGTCGGCCGCTTGTCCTGGCCAGCATAGTGGGAAGAATCCGCTTGTTCGGCTAGGTCAGTCACTAGTTCTGGCCAGCACGGTGGGAAGGATCTGCTTGTTCGGATGGGTCGGTCGCTTATTCTGGCCAGCACGGTGGGAAGTATCGGCTTGTTCGGCTGGGTTGGTTGCTAGTTCTGGCCAGCACATAGGAAGAAATGGTTTGTTCGGCTGGGTCAGCCGCTTGTTCTGGCCGGCATAGTGGGAAGAATCCGCTTGTTCGGCTAGGTCAGTTGCTAGTTCTGGCCAGCACGGTGGGAAGGATCTGCTTGTTCGGATGGGTCAGTCGCTTGTTCTGGCCAGCACGGTGGGAAGTATCGGCTTGTTCGGCTGGGTTGGTCGCTAGTTCTGGCCAGCACGGTGGGAAGGATCGGTTTGTTCGGCTGGGTCGGTCGCTTGTTCTGGCCAGCATAGTGGGAAGAATCTGCTTGTTCGGCTAGGTCAGTCGCTAGTTCTGGTCAGCACAGTGGGAAGGATCTGCTTGTTCGGATGGGTCGGTCGCTTGTTCTGGCCAGCACGGTGGCAAGGATTGGTTTGTTTGGCTGAGTTGGTCGCTAGTTCTGGCCAGCACAGTGGGAAGGATCTGCTTGTTTGGATGGGTCGGTCGCTTATTCTGGCCAGCACGGTGGAACGTACCGGCTTGTTCGGCTGGGTTGGTTGCTAGTACTGGCCAGCATAGTGGGAAGAATGCGCTTGTTTGGCTAGGTCAGTCGCTAGTTCTGGTCAGCACGGTGGGAAGGATCTGCTTGTTCGGATGGGTCGGTCGCGTGTTCTGGCCAGCACGGTGGGAAGGATCGGCTTGTTCGGCTGAGTTGGTCGCTAGTTCTAGCCAGCAAGGTGAGAAGGATAGGTTTGTTCGGCTGGTTCGGTCGCTTGTTCTGGCCAGCATGGTGGGCTCACTATTTTGATTTAGTTATCTTCAAAGTCTAAATGAAATTAGAACATATCAAATTAATTAACATAAGTATGCAGATCTATGGTAGATCACATATATTTAGCAGATGAAAAGCTTCGTAATAAATCTTGTTTCCTTTAAAAGAACCATTTCTAAAATGCCGATATTTAACTTAGTGAAAATATTTTAATTTCGGTGGTTAGAAAGCCCAAAGCAATGGATCTAATTCAGGCTCCGAAAAAAATATGGAACTGCAACT
The DNA here is from genome assembly GCA_963680895.1 of Fragum sueziense. NCBI lineage: Eukaryota > Metazoa > Mollusca > Bivalvia > Cardiida > Cardiidae > Fragum > Fragum sueziense. The sequence goes on along the minus strand of OY804603.1, from coordinate 51,833,484 downwards.
TTTTGAATAAATAAATGAAATCGGGTGTAGATATTATTTTATGGCAATATTATCTATAAATTTTATGTCCTGCTGAACGTGTAAACGAATTGATAAAAGCAGAGACATATAATATAATGTTTATCTATGTCTCTGATAAAAGATAAGGTGCGAATTGCTTAGGGTACGAATCAACTTCCGCGCAAACGGAAGAAGAATGTTCCGTATGTTCTGTTCGGTACGGAACTTTAGCTGTTCCGTACCGAACTTTTATTGGACTAAAAACGGCTTAAAATGATTTTGTAAGTGCTAACTGTGATACTTCCCTAAAAACGGATATTTTGAAGATGAGTTCTGCACAGAAAATGGCCCGATATACCATAAAATAATTATAAATAAGCTATTTCGCCTAGTTTCGAAATTAGGCAAATGAGTTCTGCAGGAATTTGCCGATTTTCGAAAATAGGCAAAAACGAAAATCGGCACAATATATATACTTATTGGTAGTTTTATGGTTACATAGTAGTTAGCATCTCCACAAATACTGTGAAAAGGTAATGAGGCATCCATTCCAATGTGTGTGGAATGAAGACGTCCTTGGAGCAAATGTGTGTCTGCAAATACATGCATAGTTCATTTCTCGGATATTTTGTAGGCTTCCTGTATTTATAAGTTAGATCTACTATATCTTCAAACAATCGCATTTAGGACAAATTTAATTTAAAGGCGCCAGAAAATGTCAACATAGAAAACAAATAAAAAGATTTTTTTACATCATAGAGAACAGATAATATGTAGTGGAAAAAAATGGGTGGCTTACAAGAGAAACATTTAACTACCCCCCCCCCCCTATCTTTTTTTTTTAAAAAAAATACTTGATTAATTTTTTAACCAATAATGATAGACTACCGATTGAAGTAGGAAGACGGTCTAATATTGAATTAAGAGAACGAACGTGTAATCTATGTAATCATTCCATTGGTGATGAATACCACTATATCTTTGAATGTAACTTTTCCCGAAAGTTCAAGAAAAAATGTTTTACCAAATAAATACACTGAAAAACATAATGCATGTTTTGAATATCTATTGAATACGAAAAACAACATACATGTATTTAACTTACCAACCTATTTAAATTCATAAAAAAATGTTATATAGCATTTCTGAGAATGTTCGGTATAAGCATGTAATAACAATGTATGTCTGTTACTTAACATTATCCGAATTTATATAATTTTAGACTTGTCCAAGTTGAAACTCCTGAAGGACAAATAAATGAATGAAAGTTGAGTGCTTGCTCTCCATATCGAGATAAAAGAAGGAAATGCTGGTAGCAGCACTTTCTCCCCTTCTATCGAGGATTCCCAAATATGGACGTCAAAACAAGACATTCTTTACGGAATTGCTTAACCACCAATTGTCGATTTTTTTTCAGTTGTTAGCTCCACTGGTTTGGTGGCTATTGTCATGGCGGTGTTTTCGTCGTGCGTTCGTCCGTCCGTAAACTTTTTCTCTAAAAATCTTCTTCTCAAAAACTACTGGATGAATTTCAATCAAACTTCACAGGAATGATCCTTGGGTGACTCTCTCAAATAATTCTGATTGAAAAAGAGAGTCTGGAGTTACCTGCCCTTGAATGTCAAAATGGCCGTTTTGCTTTTGTTTTCACTCTAACAACTACAAATATAGACCAATCAAGACAAAATTTAGACAGAATGATAGTGACTATAAGATCTTGCCTGTGTATAATTTTCAGCCTGATCTGCATTTTACATCATGCGTTATGTGTCCTTGAAATTGACGAAATTGCCACTTTCGGCTATATTTTGACTTTATTTTCACCCTAGCAACTACAAATATTGACCAATCAAGACAAATCTTAAACAGAATGTCGGTGACTATAAAATCTTGCCTGGGTATAATTTTCAGCTAGTTTGTAAAACATTGATTTGTTCATGAATTTATGCCTCGTTCACATTTTGTTTGGTGTTACATGTACCTTGTCGTCTTGTTTTCTTAATGGAACAGAGCGCGATAAAAGAATTGAATTAAAAATGAATTAAATGCAAGGAATTTTGATCGGATGAAACGCGTTGTCTTTTTTTATCATTAACTCTTTCCCAAATGACACAAATTTAGGGTTGTCAAATTTTAAAGCTGGTGCAGACTAGAAAACGGATGTAACTAAAACTGAAAGTTGTGAATGATATTGCACAGAAAACATTATTATATGCATTTGTTATTTAAATGCTTTCCAAAACCTATTTACATATATGGTCGTCAAAACAAGGTCTTGGTTAGAAAGGGTCAATTCGAAGCATTGTCTAAGCGACTACTCATTACATTTTAGTTGTTTACTTTCTTCACTAGGTGGACTGAGCATTCTAGCCGGGACCGCTGTAGGAGCAATAATCGCCGGGGTTAACCAGCATGATGCGAATGAGTGCCGAAAAAGTGCAAACTCATGTCGTGATTCGGCCTATAATAAGCGTAAGAGAGCCAAAAATCTACGCACTGACGTTAGAAAACTTGAAAATACAGTGGATACGTTGGAAACTGAAATAAGTAAACTAAAGAAGCGGATACGTAAGTTATTAAATCAACTTCCAAATAATTCCACAGTGTTGGCATCCCTTTCACGAAAGAAAGGTGAAAAATAGCAGACAAGGAAGAAAATACAGAATCTGTATCAATAAAATCATAGAAAAGAAGAGAACATGAAATAGATCTGGTTATCAGAATTTTCTTCTTTTCCCTCGAAATTAAGTATAGATCTAGTACATATGTTAGTCGAGTGTTGTTAAGTACATAAATGGTCAGTCAGGCGAAAGAATCTACCTTGAGAAATAAGGATGATAACTTGACACAATTTGAAATGTAAAAAAGAACATGGTCACCACACGGACTGACAGAAAAGAGGCGTCATGGTCTAATGGTAAGACGCAGCCTTTGGGATTGAAGGATCCTGGGTTCAAATCCTGCCAGTGCCACAGAAATTTTTCTGAGCAAAAAGTTACCCCACGTTGCTCCTCTTAACCCAGCAAAAAAGTTACCCCACGTTGTTCCTCTTTACACAGGTATATAAATGGGTACACGGGAGACTTGAAAGCCACAGAGCTGTGGCTGCCGAAGGCGCCGACTGTTAACAGCCGACTTGACACTCAGTGATCGTGAGTTAAAGTTTGAAGTCGGTTGAGTACGTCTCAGTTCGTAAAAATAGACTTTAAATCGAAACTTGATTTTTTTTATTCAAAACGACGAAGACCTGAACGTTTAATCTCTGTTTCTTTTAGGTGTTCTTAAAGATGCCATACAAGCTCTTGCGGATGTGACGTCATTCCTTAGATCATCTATCGGATGAAGTCATCGACGCAATACAGGTGAGGTTTATCTATTAGTCGTAGACAACTTTATGGACATTTAAAATACGGATCGACCAAAACTGGTTGCCCAATGACTCCGATACGGTTATCTATGGTCGAGACAAATTAGGGATTACAGCCAAAATTTTTTCTACAACACTTCCGAGGATATCCCTCGTCCATTTCCATTGTCATGGATGGCACCCGGAAATTGACAAGGGCATCTCTCGTCAAGTTGCGTTGTCACATATGACACCCGAAGATGCATGGAGTTTTCGGTAACTTATGTTTGGGTGTAATCCTTCGGACCGAATGAACCCGTCCCCCTAAAACCCGTGGTTGTTGGCACTCAGCCCGCTAAAACCAACTGGTCATAGATAACAACTTCAAAAACTGATATCATTTCTACACATTAGAATAAATTAGAATCTTTGCATCAAGACATAATTCTAAAAAAATGAAATAAATGTGAAATGTCACTTTAAGAGATGCCGAGTGTTAAAAGCAATTGGTTAAGAAAAATACGTTCTATACGCCCGAAGTGTAGTATCTACACTGCTCAAAATAATCCAAGACACACGTAAGTTTAGGTGTAGTTAATATGTAGTATATCTCTAAGTGTCAGGAAAGCTGTTATAACCAACACTAATCATTAACATTAAAAACTTCAAATACACTAGAAACTACAAGTGTTTGCTTGTTTCCTTTAATCATCATAAAAAAATGAAAGAGAAAAGTCATTTATTATGTAAAATTTCCACGACCTAGCCTCATGGAAGCCCACGTAGCATTGTAAAATGGCACCTTGGCTCAAAAGCCGATACACATCCTGGACAAATTTTGCATTGGTGTTGTTTTTTTTATATTTCAGAGCAGAAATTCGTACTATTAAGCATTTATGTACACAATAACGTGAGATCAAATAACCGAATTGTGCTCCTTTAATGATTTTAAGCAGTGTACTATTTTGGCGCCTCGATCGTCTGCCTGACCGTGATATCTATCAGCAAATTCTTGCCACAAAATATCATAATGCTATTTAGATATGTATGTCGTTTCTTCTACAGGACATGGACATTACTATAAGTGATACCCTTCTGAAGGAAAACACATTTTCCACAGCCAGAAAGGGCAAAAGGGAGGAAATGGCCACCGCACATATGCAGAAACTTCGGGTAAGCTTATCTGTTAATGCTTTTGCTTGAATGTTAGAAGAAATCCCGGGATTTGGTACAGAGTGAGTTAAAACCGGGAATGGCCATCTCAAAGGTACATATGGTACACTTTATCTCGTCAAAATCAATAGAATATAAGCTGAGAAATTAAACAAAACATACCTCGAAGCGGATGAATTGTCGGTGTGAGCGCTTCTCAATAATCACGTGGGTTACCCATCGTGTATACTCTGTCAAGAAATAAAAAAATATCGATTTTTATGTACATAAATGCCATATTTACCTACATATGAATTGTAGTCTGAAGCAGCTTTCAACCTGGGACCATCAAAACATTTCTGTTTGGGGACAACACAACACAATGCATTAATATTTATTCCGTATGCCCTTTTAATCAGTTTTATTTATTTGTGTATTGCAGGATTCGCTTGAACATGTCCTTTGTGTTATGATCAGAAACAAACGATATTCATTGAAGAATTAACCAGTAGTATTCATTGACCATTCATTTGATTCTACAACTTACGTATACATATCACAAACTCCGTTACTGAAATATTTTGTCCAAACAAATGAAGTGTTAAGTGCATAAATTTAAATATATCTAAATAACAGAGTTGTTTCCAGTTTTTACCATGTAAAAAGGGATGTGGCTGAAGAAGTAGCCTCATTTGAGAAGTATTTATCGCTTTTTTTAAAAAATAAAACATCGTAAATGAAGCTTAAGACAAGCTGAAGTTACGATGTTTTTGTTGGAAAGTAACGTTATGTAAGTAGTTACATTTAATGTGTACAATATCGTTATATTTGTTGGTAGGCATCCGTCCACGCATCCACGCCATATTGATGAGTGGTGATTGGGACAAAAAGGCCCGTCCGGCATTTGACACCATCATACACACGGTGGGTAATCACGTGATACAATATTTCAAGAAAATCTTCAATTATTTTGTAAATACTGGACCGATTTGAATTTGGTTTGAAGCAGAGAATATGGACAGACGTCACACATTAGATAGTCGTATTTGATTTTTGAAAAATCAACTGATAAAAAGTTATTGAAGATAAACCAAAATTTTGGTTTATCTTCAATAACTTTTTTATCAGTTAATCTTTCAAAAATCCATCACGTCCAGCTTATTTCTGGCATTTTCTCACCTTCTCTGCATCAAACTGAATTCAAATTGGTCAAGTATTGAAAAAGATATTGAAGATTATCGGAAATTCTGAGTCACGTGATTATACACCGTGATACACAAGCAATTAAGACGCACGTTTTTCCGGATAGCTTTTTCGTGAGGTGAAGCAAATGCAAGGGAGCAGATTATTAGTCCCCTACCGGTGTTCACACCGGAGGGGACTATAGGTTTGCCCTCCGTCTGTCCGTCCGTCCGTCCGTCCGTCCGTCTGTCCGTCTGTCCGCTCAAATCTGGATCCCGCGATAACTTAATAACTAAGCAAGCGTTTTTGATGAAAGTTGGTATATGACTAGATGGCAATGTGTAGATTATGCACATCATTTTATTTTTGTTTTTCGACTTAAATTGAGGTTGCTATGGTTACAGAAATAGTGAAAATATGGCCAAAAATGGGATCCTGCGATAAGATAATAACTAAGCAAGCTAGTTTGATGAAACTTGGTATATGACTATATGGCAATGTGTAGATTATGCAAATCATTTTATTTTTGTTTTTAGACTAAAATTGTTGTTGCTATGGTTACGGAAATAGTGAAAATATGGCAAAAAATATTGGATCCTGCGATAAGTTAATAAGTAAGCAAGCTAATTTGATGAGACTTGGTATATGACTAGATGGCAATGTGTAGATTATGCACATCATTTTATCTTTGTTCTTTGACGAAAAGTGCGGTTGCTATGGTAACGGAAATAGTGAAAATATGGCAAACAATGGATCCTGCAATAACTTAATAACTAAGCAAGCTAACTTGATGAAACCTGTTTTAAAATGTAAAAAAAAAATATAAGCCATGTTAGTCATTGATCTTTTAGTAACTTTATTCAAGTCATTTGAATTATATTTCCGAAATTTTCGGCTTAACATTTCATATGTTTGACAATTATTTTGATGACTTGTTCATCTTAATCTATTATTGATTACCATATTGAGTCAATGTGAAGCCGGTAGGGGACTTTATGTGTTGCATACAACACCAGATACTTGTATGAAGATAAAACTGCAATTTGGAAAATCTGTTCTAGAAATTATGATAGTGGTCGTAAATGATATTTAAGAGGAACTTTTCTTGATCCTGGTTAAACACATCCGTCTATATCACATAGATTATTATCACGCTAAATAGTATCACAGGCACTTCACCCATTCATATGTAAAAGATGGTAGTAATTTATGTGACATTATATGACATCATTATCTTGTTTGTATCCACCAATAATTAATCTAAAAACATTTGGACTAGTCCATATGAATAATAGGCCTATCACTTTACCGAACAAGTATGGATGCATAAAATCACATGATTAAGAATTATGCGATAAAAGTGCAATTCTATATCGGATTATAAATGACAAGTCATGGTCAGTTGGTATGTATAAGGAAAAGAATATATTCCTTTTTATATAAATCTATACAGTTTTGATCTTGCTAAACTATTTTCTTGGTATTGTGTTCATTTTTATCTAAATGTAAACACTTTTAAAAGATTACAACCCGTCATTAGATACCAAACACTTTGTGCATCTCCTGGTGTCATCTATTACGACGGAAATTAACGAGACGTCATCTGTGGCAATGGACATTGCCGAGGGATACCATCGTCAATTTCCGTTGGTACGGATGGTGCCCGAAGATGCATGAATTGTTTTGTAGTTTAGTTACCAAGATTTTAGGTAATTGAACTTTTTTATTTAGATTTTTATTTAAAAAGGGAAACTCGTTTTTAGTAATATTTTAAGAATATTAAGTGTCAGATATGAATCAAATAAAAAATAAAATTGGATTTAAGAAAAAAAGATTTCAAAAATATAAGTAAATTTCCGCCATCTTTACGGTATCACGTGACATTCACCATGATCACGTGATTTATTTGCCTGTAGTGATAATGTAAGGCATTGTCGCTGTGTGGAGTTTGATGTATTCTGTTATTGTTTTATCATTTGTCCGATGACCAAATTTTAGACTGCTGTAGATTATAATGTTAATGAAAAAAAAAATAATAAATAGCGTTTTGCTACACAGAAATGATTTACGGCGTTTTATTTCTTTCCTTGATGTTTGCAAATGCCTTTCATGCATTTGACGTCAAATCAATGACTGTTTTGGCGCACACGTCATGTAATAACCTTTAAAAACAATTCTACCTGTACCGTACTTGATTCAGATATGCATGATCTACTCTCTAAAATAGCTCGCATAACCTGTTTACAAGACGGAAAAAATCTGGACTGTTCTTATTTGAAAGGTGTTTGCAGGAAATTTATTATATTTCCATTTTGGGTTAGAGGACACTGTGGAAAATGAAGGAATAGCTTTGTCACAAGCAATTTCTTCATTTTCCACAATATTTTCCCAAGCCTTTTCTTGTAGGGAAGTAAAAAGGCGTCACTCTGCAGTAATAGTTTAATCAAAGAGAATTAATGATATGCAATATATTTTCCATAGTGAACGGTTTCAGTTGTAGAGTAATTGCTTCATGATCAAGAGGCTACTTATTCGATCTCCGGCAGCTTTTGTTAATCTTGGCATGTCATTCGCCCACACTTTCTAAATTGAGATGGAAATAGATTAATTACTTGATTTACCCAAATTCGATGTTAAACAAATATGTTTAAACAATAATAAGCATATAAATAAAGTAATGTAATTATATCGTGCATGCCGTTAAGTGACTTTGGTTTTATAAAAAGAACCCATATGATATTTGAGACCAAGATCAATCAAGACCACCATGTTCCTACACTCAGTATATGCTATCCTCTTATGGCTTCATTACAACGTGATTTGTAAACTGTCAACAGTAGTATTGGTCGTGATCTGATTTCAATTTTACGCATGTTGATATGGTACAATGTATATCTCTAAAGTGCAACAGGGCTAACTATTTTTTTCAGATTCCACCACATTTCAACAGACATATTTAGATTAATCTTGTGGCAATTTAGGCAAACATGAATCCATATCTGCCCACTACGCACTTTCTGATCATGATAGGTTTTTGTTGAAAAGCAACGATATATGATGCACTCTTATCATATATCACCATGACAGCCTAAAAGGTAGAAGCTTCCCAAACTGTCCTATAACTAAACATTTATCCTCTTTCCTGTAACAAACTCCATGTGGAAACTTCAGACCATCATCTGCCGTAAATACCACTTTATCCTTTTTACCATGTCGGTCTACAATATGAACGTTGTGGGACAGGAACCCACAAACAATAACATTTTCTTCGTCATCGACGAACACAGCTTCCGGACCTTTCAAACTGTCGTCGACGTAATTGTATATAGCTTGTCCACCTACACTCATGCACGCGATTTCGTTCTTTACCCATTTTGATAGGAATATTTTGTCAGCACCGCGGCTGAGTTTGACAGTTACGATGCCTCCAGATCTGAGATTGTTGAGTTGTAATGTTTGTTGAAGGTCCCCAGCACGTGACAAGATTCGTAATTCTTGCTTCCCTCGTATCTCGCACACCACGTACAGCTTGTCCTTAGTGACGTCAACAGATACACACTTAACACCGCGTCCAACATCAATCTTCATGCCTAGTGTCATGTTTGGGGGCATAACGGTAACGAAATGCATGAATTTGTTCTTCATCACTGTGACGATTTCAGTATCGTTTAACACTGCCAGATCCCAGACCGTGGTGTCGAGCATGGACATGATGTCTTTCAGGTTTTTGTTGACCAGGAGAAGACAGTTCCAGCATGCTAGTAGAAGATGCCCATCTGGCATGAACTGACACCGCTGAATGTTGTAGTCTGCCATGTCTATAGGTGTCAGTCTCTCAAACCGGGCTTTTATAACTGAACCTTCTGCTGTACCATTGTGTGATCTTGTACCTGAAGTCAGATAGAAAAAAAAACGTCAAGCACTTGCCAGTGTAATTATTGCGAGTCAATGGTTATTATGCTCCCCGAAGGGAGAGCATATAGTCGCCGCTTTGTCTGTCCGTCCGTCCGTCATTCCGTCCGTCCGTCCGTCCGAAGTGATTTCTCCATAACCCTAGGCTAAATCAAATGAAACTTACCATGTGAACTCCCTATGACACAATGCCGATGTACTTTTCTCGGTTTTTGGATTTGAGGCCTCGTCATGGGAAAAGGGGACTTAAGGTAAAATACAGTTTTTCTCTAATTTCTCCTAGTCTAATGGTCAGAATTTGATGAAATTTCATATCTGAGTAGCAAATCAGATGCCTTTGACAATAAAGTGCTCTCCATGGCATACATTTATTGTGACAATGCCTTATTCGGGGAGCATTGTCCGTCTCTGACGGCCCTTGTTTTAAATATCAAGGTTGGCTATCGAGTTTACATACAAACACGTGCTTTTTTATTTCTGACATTGTAAAGAGATAAATAATGTGTAAAAAGGTCATCTTTTAAAAGCTTGCTATACACTACCTGATTCTGACAGCCCGTACACGAAGTAATGAAAACAGAATCTGGTCATCAATATCAGGCTCGCCTCGGTATACCATGAGACCAGATTTACATAATTATTTGACATATTGTGTTACAAATACAAGTCATACTTACACTGCAATGCAAAACGCTCCGCCATCTGAATGATGAGCTTGTTGAAATCATAGACTGAAGAAACAAAAGATACAGGTAAATGTTTTTTTTTTCAATCACATAAACACAGAATCACAAAGTGGTATGAACCACAAAATATCAAAGGTTGCAAGAAACATTTGTTGGCCAATATTTCGAAATATTCCGAAAGTTATGAATAATTATATCAATAAAACAAAAACAAATATGTATACAAAAGAAAGGTGAAGTACCATGTTTACCTGTTATCAAAAGGTTTCATTACGACCATTAAGGTCTAAGGGAAGTAAATATGTTTATCGTGACACGTGACAAAACTATAGGGAAGGTCCCGGAACATAATTAAGGTAAAGGTGACCTGTGATTGGACAATATTTTTTACTGGAATTGAACATGATTTATTCATTTGTGACTGATTATACTCTATTTTCAAGTTAAAAGCAAAAAATCAATGATTTTGAATCATTTTGGCAATTTCTGGGCCATTTTAAAAGATGGGTATTATACTCGGAAATGCTTCTGAGACTAGCTCCGCAGTTAGGGTGATCTCAAAAATGGGGCCAAAGGTCATAGAGAAAAGTATTCATGCCATACTAAAATTTATTTTTTCCGGTGTATGAATGGATGCTCTAGACTTTAAGGTAGGTCGGATCATTGCTGCAAACTCATGGACTGAGCTATAAGCCAAAATGTTATAATGGTCGCCTATGTAAAACTATTTACTTCCCTTAGACCTTAATTCACCATGTAAGATTATACTATCATACCTATAATGTTCATACATCGTAAAACCTCCGCTTCTGTCAGAACAACTTCAAACCGGAGATTATCCAATATCAGTTCTTCTTGACATGCTTTTCGAAGATCCTCCAAAGCACCCAATAACGTTCCATCAAGACAGGTATTCCAGAAATTGAAAAGTGTCTGCACGTGTGGACATTCTACCTCGATGATGAGACAACCTTGTTGGATACCAGTGAGTTTTGCCGGAGCTAGTGAGTTTTCTAAATTGTCCAGTCCTTTAATGACGGTATCTGGACGGTGGGGTGATGTAACCAGACTCGATACTCTATCGTCGTTACCATCAAGAATCTCCACGATCGCTCGTGTAACTATAATGTAGACAGAACCTTAACCCATTCCCAAACGGCAAAATTTTGATGTATACTGATTTGAAAGCTGCTGCAGACGACAAAATATGTGTTTTTAGAGATAAGATTAGTGTATTGTATGGCACAGAAATTATTGAGATAAAAGGAGAAACTGCTGGTTCTTCTTTCGTCTCAATGTTTTCCCAAGCCTTTTCTCTGAGGGACGTCAAAAACCAGGTCTTGTTTGGGAAAGGGTTGAATAAGATACCATGATAGGCTTTTCAAAACGCACAATTTATTCAACGTCTTTCAAATACTGTTTTAGGTTAATCAAATGCTTCATTCAACCGACAAAACAAGAGGCCCAAGAGGGCCTGTATCGCTCCACTGGCTCAGTATTTCAATCAATGAGACGGTTCAAGTATAGATTTTCATAAGGAAATTTGACAGGAAAGCTGATTCCAGAATAGACTTTACCTTGAGAAACCTTATTTCTCAGTGGTAATAAGTATTGTTTGTAAATAGGAAAAGTTATATATCGCTGCTTTTCTGCCAAAAACATGTATCTGCAGCTTAAAACAAGCTGCAGATACAAGGTTTTTGCAGAAAAGCGACAATATGTATATCCCTGTATTTCAACCAAACCTTGTAACCGCAGCTTAACCCTTTTCCAAACTGAAACAAGACCTGGGCTGCGTTCAGTAGACAAAACGTTTTGTCTTACTGGACGCAGGGCTGGTTTTGATGTCCCCGATAGAATAGGCTTGAGAAAACATTTAGGCAATAGAAGAAAATGCTGATAATCAGCACTTTCTCCTTTTGCCTCAATATTTTCTGTGTATTATTGTACTCAGATCCAACCTGCCATATCTTTTTCAGTGAAACTTAGTTAAAGATGAAATTCCAATATATTTTTTGACCCATTACCAAAATGGCAAAATTTGGGGCTTTTCCAAATTCAAAGATATTGCAGACGACAATTTCAAGTGAATGAAATTTAAAATATTTTGGTGTTTTGGCATAGAAAACATTGTGGGAAATGAAGAAATTGCTTGTCACATGCAAT